>CM017325.1:3873380-3899254 GCA_006937295.1 Carpinus fangiana | reverse complement strand
ACATAAGGGTAGAGGCGGTCATCTAACCCGTTTGTAGGAAATTTCTCTATTCGCATATCAAATAATTCTGATTTGTGAGACTTAGAGACTCATAGTCCAGCATGATTTACAGCAAGTCCATCTTAGTACACCATTTGAAGGCCAATTATGCATTTTTCAAATTAGGCTCTTCGCTACCCTCCTTAAGGGGTTATTACTTAATCTATCATGGACCTTTGCATGCCTAAGCAAATACTATTCAATGATGAGGTTCATCTTTATGCTTATGAATAAGAGAAAAATAAGCACACAAAAAAGCCTTGTAGAGAAAGAAACTCTTATTCTTTTGAAAAAAAAAAAAAGAAAAAAAAAGGGAGAAATGAGATAAAGGGGGATCTTTTCCACTTCTAATTCTTAAAAAGGAAAGAACGAATAAATAATTGATAATGCTTCTAAACACGAAATTTAGAGTGGCCCATTTTAATGTAGTGTGTACATCTTGATATCTTAATTGTGGAAGGAGAGCACCACCTAAAAGAGTGGCTCATGTTCTTGACTGATTTTACTAGTGCTTAAATTCCATTTACTAGCTAACTAACGGATCATGATTCCATGTTATTAGGGATCTCTATTATTATTCCTACTTTTTGTTATTAGGCAAAAGGCAGTAAAAATGGGTCACTTGCCCAAATAGAGGGTTTACTCGGGTAATGCTATAAGTCACTCTTATGTTACTTTTGTGTCTATCTAAAAATGATGTGGCTCTTAAAATCACTATTGAGCTTGTGATTGATCACGATTGGATTTTGATCAAATGTTTATTTTAAAAGCCAACTCATTTTTAGAAGAATACAAGAGGAACTTGTAAAATTACTCGGTTCACCCGCCTAAACAAGTTGCTTAGATAAGAACTCATTTTAGGAGTAATGCTACAACTCACTCTTGTATCTCTCTTGTGTTTTTCTAAGAAAGATGTGACTCTTAAAATCACCACTGAACTTGTGATTGATCATTATTGAATTTTGATAAAACGATAATTTTAAAAGCTATCTTATTTTTAAAGGAACACCAAAAAAGACTTTTAAAATTGCTCACCTTTCGCAGCTTCTCTACAAATGTTCTTATCCTCTCCTTTTTGAGCATGAGATTATAGAAATTTGTCTCGCTCTTTCTTGGGGTTAGAAAACCTTTTGGGCCCCAACTAGGTTTGTTTGAGCAGCCAAGTTGGAAATTGGGTTATGAAGGTGACCTCATTTAATGTACACACATGAGGTGCTTCCTAGCTGGAATAGGAATATGTCAAATTGTTTGATTAGCGTGTAAGGAGGGTATGAACATATCTTTACATAATAAAAATAATATATGGTATGACTCAAAAAAACATTGATCCCCTGAGGATTTCATAATAAAATTGACCCCTCATGATATGAGAGTTCACCAACTTCCTCAAGGTTGGTAATGAAAATGCTGACTTTTCTTTTATTAAAAAAAGTGATAATATATTTTTTGATAGATTCGACCAAAAAAAAAAGGAACTAACTTTATTTGAAATATTGTATTCTTATTTTGTTATTTTATTTTTGTAGGCTCTCTTCCTTTCTCTCTATATATAAAATTTGCACATAAAGAGAGAAGGGGACTCAACAAACACCCCCATTAAATTCAATGAAGCACTAAAAAGAACATTATAGTACAAACACCTCTTGTCACCAAATTACGAAATATGAAATGCTGAAACATAGTTTATTTTGAACGCTTAAATGAGATGAATAGCTGACATTTATAAATTTGAGAATCTCAAATTTAAATTTTTTTTAGGGAATCTTAATCCTTAAAAAAATTGAATGAATTAAAGAATTGGCTCAGTCCCGATGAGTTTTGAGCATTCAAGGGATGAGCCATTTGAAGGGTCATTTCCAATGGCAGCAAAAAGATCTTGAATGCCACAACAAGAAATAGTGCATTCAGATCGACTTGACCTGGAAATATATATATATAAGATATGGTTAGCTGATAACCTAAAATTCAAAATTCAAAGAACTTACAATCATGGGCAAGATTACCAAATAAATATAGACTCTAATAAGGGGAAGAAAAAAAAAAGAATTCCATATATAATATGGAATTCTTTTATTAGAGTCTAGGGTTTACGTTGTTGTGTGCCCCAAAAACCATGAAGTTTGAAATTTATTTGTTAGGCCAAACAATCATTATATTAACCAATTTAACCCTCCAATGTCAAAGTCAAATTCCTGTGTAAAATAAGTAAATTAATCTTTGACCCCCTGTCAATGTCACAAACAACCCCCAAATAGGTTCTAAAATTTCTACGTTTTCTTCTTCAAAATTAGGTCTTATTACTTGTCATAGTAAGAGATCAAATAGTTTCAAAGCAAAGAAAATCGCCTTGTAACAAGCGAAAAAGCTTTGTTAATTTAGAACTTTTCCAAATAAAAACACATGACCAAAATACATACAACAATACTAATTAATCTCATATTTGTTAACGACTTTGTTTTCTGTCTATTGTTTTTGTTGTTTTCAAGTTAAAGACACGATAACACTCATTTTATATTGGCTGACATATTGACTGAGTGGAAAACCGCTTAAAACAAAACATGTGGTGTTAGTCGGTGTAAAATAAGTGTGAAGAGCTAGTAACATTACTCTAACAACATTAACAAGTAACTCAAAACACAAAACAATCTTTAAAACACAAAAATAGATTTCACATTTATCTAACGTTACAACACTTTTCCTCTAACAAAAAACACAGATAAAACACGCGTTAACAAGCAATACCTTTAAATCTCTATCTTATCACTTGTCACACAAGGAGATCAAAGTTTCAAAGCAAGAAATCACCATGTCACTATCTACATAATTTGCCAATTTAATACAATTGCATGGGAATTTTCCAAATCTGTCTTATTACCAACAATATCAATAGTTTCAAAGCAAGAAAAATCAACAAAATGTTACCATCATAAGCAGAATTTTATCAATTTTAATTTTAAAAATTCAACAGAAGCTTAAAAAATTTACCCCAACAAGGAGAGTGGGGAGTAGTGGTGGGGTAGAACTCTTAGAATAAGAGATAAGTTCCTCAATAGAATTCTAGAATAATAGGTATTTTTCTCAACTATTTTTTTTAACCATTTTCATATAATGAACGGATGAATTTACCATTGAATTTATATAAGATCCAAATGCCCGTGTCTCCGTAGTAGTAGCAATATCTACCGTAAAAACCTAATGTAATTCGTATAATGCTATATTTACTCTAACTTCTTTATACAATTTTTTCATACCCGGCCATACGTCACTTTTAAAACCACCATTGAATATAATATAGATATTTATTAAATTTTAATCTAATAATGATTTTAAAAGCCTAAGCGTAAAAAAATGAGCGTAAAAAAGTGATAGTAAGTGTATCTTTACCACTCTATTCTTATTAACAACATGTTGAATTGTTTTGGGAGGTTCGAGGTTTATCCAATTATCCTACCAATTTTCTCACAAACCTGTTTTTTTTTTTTTTTTTTTTTCTCCCCTAAAAATACAATTAATGGTATTTTTTTATTTTAATAAAAGAGTGGTCCTATCTGCCACGTATATTTGAAATTTGGTTAAATCTGGGCCATTAAATTTTTTTTTTGAATCCTGATAGGGTAATGGTCAATGAAACACAAATTGAGAAAGGGGTAATCTCGGAGGATTGGGCAAAAAATGGGAGGGCGATATGGGGATTAAAAGAAGCATAAATACGTGGTGAAGGGGCACTCCACCTTTGCGTTGGTTCATAGACGTATAACATTATAGAAGAAGACTAAGAGGGAAGCGAAAGAAAGGAAAGGAAAGGAATCAAAAAGAAGGCGCAAGAGGGAAAGGAAAGGAAAGGAAAGCCAACTTCTTTCCGCGCGGCGTTGGCGTATTGGAAAAGGAAGATATATTGTGTGGAAGGAAACAGCAGAGGAAAGATCGCGAAGAAGAGCACAAGGTTTTGGATTCCAAAGAGGGAGAGGAAAGGGGAGGAAAAGAATCGCTGAAAACGACTGTAAGAGAAAGGGTTTTGAGTGCGTTGCTCTGCCTCTCATTGTTTTGCGTTTTGGTTTTTGCGAACAAAGGAATCGGCGAAGAGATCTGTGGATTTCAGCGGAGGTAACCGAAACCCTCTATCTTCTTCAATTTATTGTGTGTCTCTTGTGTGTTTTTGTCCTTGTTTCTTGTTTGGATTCTGGGAAAAAAAGTATGGGCTGGAAAACCCTAGCGATTTTCTCGGCTGCGCGTTTTGGGGATGGCGGCGCTCCTGCCGCAGGATCTACCGGGCTAGAGGAAGATGTGGATTGCGAGGTTGGAACAGGTCGAAGATTTGAAGCCTCTCATTGGGGGTTTAGGGTTTGCGTGTAGATCTGTTTTAGGGATTTTTTGTGGAGTGGACTCTCGCTCGGTGGTTCAACGCAATCGTTTCATCTCTCGTGCTTTGTCGAAAGCCTTTTTTTCTCTCTCAAGACTGTGATTGCAAGGAGTAGTTTGTTCCTCTTCGCTTGGTAGAGTCTGATTCGCCGGATGTATATGCGGTCTGCTTGGGAACGATGCGAATCGACGCTGATTTGTTGATTGGAAGTAGTTTATAGGTATTGTGGGGGGTCTGATTGGATCCCATTGATCTGATTAGATCTGTGGCTCAACACGTTGTCTCTGCCGATCATCTTCGATTGCTTTTCATGAAATTTATGTGAACTTGGTTAGCAAGTTTTGATATCGAGGCCGCGATCCAGGGTTGCTTGATCAAAAGATGGAAGTTTCGGTTTTGGTCCCCTGGATGGTCGGCAAAATACTATGGGGGGTTTGGATGGAGGTGGCTTTGCTATCTTCTTGAAGCCGTAGTGTTTTGTTTTTATTTTTCAATGCGTCTAGAAATTTGCGAATTGATGTTAAGAGAGAGCTTTTTGTGTTCGTCACAATGTTCGGCTCTGTCTCCATCTTGTTGGTTGTGAAGGAGCTCTTCTCTTCTAAATTATATGTTCTATCTGAAGCCGTACCATGTCTCTATGTTGCCTGCTGCTGATCTTTCTCAAATTCAGCACTTTATGAGGCTTTTTCCGGCCATGTGGTATTGTTGAGGTGTTACTGATGGTGAATGGTGATGTACATTCATGGTGTTTGCCTTGCTTCTGTGTTAACTGAAATTGTGTATGGTCTTTTCATTGTTCATTCTTTGACCCCTTTGTTCCGAATTGCAAGTGTTGGCTGTGCCCAAAGCCAAATTTTGTATTGAGTGTCTTGTGGCCCTGAAGTCAACAGTTAAAAGGCAGCCATATAGTGGAGCCTTCTCATCAGTTTATGTGCTCATTAGAGAAACCTTTTTATTGGGCTGTTTAAGTATTTTTAATATAAATTTCTACCGTATTTTGGTACTGGCGCGTGGTGCTGATCTAAGCCTTGGATGTTTCACAGGCTGGTAGTCTGAGAAGCTTCTGGACTTTCTCCATCTCTGATTAGTCAACAATGAGAGGTCCCTTATAATGGTGGGCATTGAGGATTATTTTCGTCATTGCATCATGACACATTGTGGTTCAGATATAAATAGAGAAAATTTATATGGCTATACAATGATTGTGGATGTGTTTAAATGTTGTCAACGTACATATGGATGAATCTTGTTTTGATTTGCAGATTTGCTTCTGTTCCTGCACTGGGGTGTCGGCCTCTACTCTTGAGATAAGCAGAAAACAAGCCGCAACGGCATGCTGTAATACCTGTGGTGGAAAGCCTTTGGTTAATGGGAGGGCATCATCCATTAGCATGCCGGGTGTCGTAGGTCTGGAACTTACCAGTTTTATCAACTCTGATTTGCCTTGGACAAAAATTACGAAAGGTAGTAGGAGTTCATCAAGGCGGGCTAGGAAATCACTGCCAAGAAGCTTGAAAAGTATTGCAGAACTGGTCAATAAGGATCCCAAAGCTGTGGACATGCCTGTTTCTGAATCTGAGAAGGTGAACCTTACATGTTAATTTTTTTGTTTCTCTCTCTATTTTTTTTAGCAATTTCTTATCATACCTATGCAATAAGACATGACACTATCTTATCCTGTTCTATTTGGCAGCTCGGAGTGAGTGTTCTTGGGTGCCGCTTCAGTGAAAAGGCAGAACATGTACCGATCAAGAAGAGGAGATTTTTGTTTAGGTCACCATCTCCGCCACCTGCAGTCCCTTCTCCGTCTTCTGAGAAGACTGGATTGCTTTTGAAGTTTAAAAATGATTTGCATCAGGAGTTTCGTACCGAATCATTGGCCAAATCTCAACCTGGTGCAATTAAAGCTGCTGCATCTACAAATGATTTGGGTCAAATCGTAGATTCCAATCCTCATATTGATGTGAAGAACCTGGTTAGGGAAAATGATAAACTTGATGAAGCTGAAGACTTCTCTGGTATCTCAATACTTGCTGCTGCTGCCTGCAGTAACTGTTCTGGAGGAGATGATGGTCATGCTGAGGAGGGTTCGGGAATGGAAGAATCTTTTGTGCATGAGGTTGCTTTTGAGGGTTCAATGAATAATGAATCCTGTTCGTTGTTGAAGGGAATTTCCAAGGAAGACCAGAGTTCTGCTGAAATTTCTAAAGGAGGAGCTGGGTCATGTATTTCCGTCATGCCTTTAGAAGTTGCTGCCTCTTCAAGAACTGCTAATTCCTCAAACTGCCTGTCTCATAAAAATATGACGGAGGGTACATACACACAGGATCTTTCTATGACTACATCAAAGGATCTTTCAAGCAAGAAGGATGAGGGAACGGTCAGACTGCAGGAGTCCTCTTCACGTGATGATAGGTTGCACTGGGATTTAAATACAGTAATGGATGCATGGGGCCAACCTTTTGAGCAGTGTTCCGATTCTCAGACCAATGTTGCAGTTGGCATCTCTGATTACGGGAACAGTATATATAGTGATAGAATGGGGAGCTCAGAAGATTGTGAATTACACAAGAAAATTGAAAGCATTAAAGGTAATACTGAAAAGGAAACACTATCTAGTTATTCTAGAGATATGGTACATAAGACGCGACAATCAAGCGTAGAAGAACATAAATTGGATGCTTGCACTGATACTGACAGGTCTGTTTGCTTGCAAAAAGGGTTACTTTCTTCTGAGATTAATTATGCTCCAAGTTTGGATTCAGTTCAAGGAACAAAATCCTTTCAGAGTCAAGAGGGTATTAGCCCTAATTCTGGATCTGTTGACTTGGTTCCAGCAGATAATGCACTTGGACCTCAAACTTCTGCTAATGTGGATAGAAATGCTTCAGCCCAGTGTGGAACGTCTGGATCTACAGGGAGCAATGAAACTTCATCCATGCATCAAGCTGGCATCTCGGAAATATGTTCAGAGTTCACTCGTCCTAGATCAAACCATGGTACAAGCACATGTGTATCTGAAGGAAACAGCAATGCAGCATCCGTTGGTGTTAATAGTGTGAAGAGAGTAGATGATTACACTGCTGGTGTTAAAACAGGTGAAGTTATATCCCCTAGTACTCAGGTTGAGAAGCATGAGATTGCTCTTCCTCCCATAGCTTTTGGTAGTAAGGCTGCCTGTGAGAATGGGGATGTTGCAGACGAAGAAGCTGAGGGTGCTGAAGGAGCTTCCTTTCTTGATAATGGGATTGCCCCTACAAATATAGTTGGCTTGGAGACCAGTCAACCTCAAGAATTTGGGCCTTATAATAATGTTGTAAAAAACTCTGCTTCTACGTTGGATGAAGTGGGTCCTCAAACTTCTCACATGTGTATAGAGATGCCCACTTCTGGTGTACTGGTTGGAGGTCAACCTGCAGTGGTTGTGGGTATGGCCACACAGCAAGGCAAAGTTTCTGTTCAAGATAATGCTGAAAGTGGTTCTCAAATGCTGCTGCTCGATGGTGAGGAACCCAAGCCCTTGGAAAAGTGCGTGGCATTGTTTCACTCACCCTCTCGTGATGCATGCCCAGGTTCTTCTGATGAGCTTGTTAATATTTCTGATAAGGTGGCTCCAGAAGAACCTTTGGGAAACAGTTATGGCTCTGATATATGTCATGATGATGGTCATTTAGTTGGAATTGAAGATGCGAGTGAACTTGAGATGGATTATGATTCTCAGTATGAAGATGGGGAAGTCAGGGAATCCATTGTGCATGCTTGGGAAGATTATCATGGTGAGGATGTAGAGAGTGAACATGTGGATTATGGTTCTGACAATACTATCACATTGGGCTTTGAAGGTGATCAAATGATAAAGAATACCCAGGAATCTAGCTTCCAACCTCATCCAAGTGGCTCATTCTTGACAGAAGTTATTGCGGCAGGATCTGGAATGGAAAGCGCGTTCAGAGGACTCTTAACAGGGAAAGATGCAAACAATGTGGTTGGGACAAGTGATAATGTTGACAATAAACCAGGCGTGGGTACTGGCAATGCGACCAGAAATAATGAGATTGATGCTAGGGGCGATGATGCAAGGAAAGCAATCCAATCAGCTAGTTTAGACATGAAAATGACTGCATGGGATCAGTTGCCGGAGTGCCAAAAAAATCCTTTAGATATAGAGACTGGAGTCAGAGATGGCATCAGCTGGAAGAAAACTGATGGAGACTGTGTAGCTGAGTTGGATGCAGAGGATACTGAGGCAAGGATTGCTGAGTCGGGTGTGTTTAAGAGGGATTTGCGGTCGCGTATTGAAGGCCGAGCATCACGCAACATACTTTTTGGAAAGGATAAGGTATCTGTGCAGGGAAGCAGGTATTCATCCGTGACTTGTTATTTTCTTATGTGATTGGTACTCAAATTAGATTCATAGCTGGTATTGATTAATTTTTTACTAATTATTTTTATTTTTCTCAGATACAGTGATACTGATGATTCAAATCTTTCAAATCCTAGATTTGAAAGGGAGTCGGGATCTTTTCAATCCTTTGGTAGGGGTAGATATTCTCGGCAAAATCACACTAGAGGTCGGGGAGGTGATCGTTGGGTGGATTCTTCAGAAAACCATAGGGGCTTTAAGCGGCACCATTCTCCTAGTTATCATGGTCCAATGACTCTTCGTCACCTTGGTTCAGAAAATAGTGCACATCGGTCTTTTAGAAGAAGTGGGTCACCGGTTGGAAGGGATGAGGTTTTTGGTGTGCGTGTGGGTGTCGGACCAACTAGAGAGATGAGCCCTTATAGGCGTTTGACTCTTGGCAGGGGAGGGTCCATAAGATATGGCCCTCAAGTTGACGGGAGAGGAACTAGGGGGAGATATCAAGGACCACCGCGTGGTAATTTCCGTGAATCTTCCTTTAGCCATTCTCATCCTTCGGCCAGGAGAGATAGAAGCTTCTCTCCTACAGAAAGAAGAGTGAATACTCATGCGCATCAATCCTGCACAAAATCTCCATCAAGATCTCGAACTCGTTCTCCCATTTGTGGTACTTCAGGTTTCAGGCACAGAAGTAAGTCTCCTAATTTCAGATCTGAGGCTGGGATGCAGAGTCTGCGGTCACCTCACCAGAGGCCTGGCTTTTTGGCTGATCATATGGTAGGTTTTAGGCCAATGCGAAGAGTTCGTGATTCCCCACCACCTCATGACCCAAGATGGATTGGAGATAGGAGGGATGAAGTCGGCCATTTCAGGGAGCATGGATACAATCAACGTACTTCAGTTCTAGACAAGAGATTACCTGGGAGATTTGGCCCACGAGATGACAGGTTTGACTTGATGGATGCCCCTCGAAGCTACAGATCTTTGCATCCTGGAAGATTGTCAGAGATGGACGGAGTTGGTAGAGGCAGCCTAAGATATGATGATAGAAGGAAAGATGTTTATAAATACCGATCAAGTAATCTTGTAACCCGTAATGATATAGATGGACCGATCAAGCGCTTTCGTTATGATGTTGAAGACGGTTTTGTGGCTGCACGGAACTCTCGTTATCAGGATGGTGCTGATTTCAATGGCCGATGGGAACCTAAGGATTACAACAGGGGCATCGATAGCCGAGTAGGGGATGCGGCTAGAAGATCTGGAGTAGGTGGCCCATATGAATTCCAACGAGATGGGAAATATGATGTTAAATCAAATTCGTCTGCAATGCGGGAAGTAGGAGGCCCATATGAATTCCAACGAGATGGGAAATATGATGTTAAATCAAATTCGTCTGCAATGCGGGAATCTGCAATGCGGGAAGTAGAAGAGGATTCATCTCCTAGGAAAAGACCTTCGTGATCTTTGTACCCAGTCCCCCCTTTTTGCCTTCACATTGGGTGCATCTGCAAGCGGACAGAAATATACTGACCCTGCTGATTTATTTTTCATCTTCAGCAGGAAAGCATCCAATCCCTGCAGTTCTCCTTATATGCCAGTGCTTGTTGGATTTGCATTCACTCTTTTGATTTTCTTTTTGAATTGTAGATGAGGTCTAGTTGTTGCTTCTCATTTTTGACTTTCCATATTAAATATATATTGTTTTGTGGCCAATTCTGGGTGATATAGCCTCTTTGGTGGCCATTGAAATATATCATCAAATCAATGAAAAAAGTTCATTTATTTGTCAGTTCTGCCCAAACGTTCATTTATTTTAAGTTTTCCATGTTAATTTAAGAAGAATCCATTATGTTTACTATTATTAAAATCAAGTCTTGTGCCCATGATCATGTTGTTACAATGTAGCATCAAACCTCCGAAGCACCTATCCATTTGGGAAGATCAGTGCATCTACATTTCTTCTGGTCATGATATTCTAGTGCCTTGTTTTCTTGGGAAAGAGGGATTGAGGCTTGTAAATTGCTCATATAGTCGAAATTGTAGCTGCATATGCTGGTAATTGTAAGTCTATCTCTGGTTTTTGCAGGTTTGATTGATTTCTGAGAATCTTCTGTGAATGAAATTTTGTTGCACAACACTTCTAAAGACAAAATGCTGGTGAAGCTATATTTCAAAATAAGGTGCTCCCCTTTCATTTATTGCATAATGAGGTCTTTCTTAAGGAGCAAGTGGAGATTTACTTTTCCTTGCAATGTTTGGATAGGGGTTTTGGAGTGTGTTTTGTTAATGTGTTTTGAGGAGTGTTTTTTGTTTTGTCGTTTGATACCTTGATTATAAAGGTGAACTTCTATTTGTGTTTTGGTTTCTTTGTAAATATTTTTGTTTTGAGAACAGAAAACTAAAGACAATCAAAGAAACACGGTTGAATTTACACTTATCATAGAAAAAGGACTTAAAATTTTCAGAATTTATTGATCTAACACACTGAATAAGGGGAAAAGGCTAAAAAAGAAAAGAAGAAAGAAGAAACTAGTTTTGTGGTTTCCACACAAAACCACATATTGCAGATTTCCCCCAATGTAGTGATTCAACTGAACACCTAATTGGTTGTGTTGATGTAGTTTGCGTGGTAATGATGCTGTTAACCATAATTAGGCTCTTGGCTTGCACTTTCTGGTGCAATTTGTTGATGATCATTGATCATGATACTTCGCTTCACTCGCATCTTGGCTGACCTCTTCATTGAAGTGTGTGAAGAAGGAATTCATCATTGGGCAATCGTAGTTTAATTCACCTGGTTTTGCAAATTTTTGCCTAATCAATACATACAAAAGCCAACAAACACCAAGGTTAGCCTCAACAGACGAAAAAAAAAATGAAGAAAAGAATTTACCCCCACCCAGCAATTTAGGAATGTAAAAGTAAAAATAGTTTTTACCATTCCTGATCCATCAGCATTTCATCTGTTAATCCAAACCCTCTTAGCTCTTCTTCAGTGTGATGCATTAATAAGCTGTACCTGTAGATAATATAGGACAAATGTTTTCTTCAAATTAGATTGGAAGAAATTCAACTCTGTTTATTAAATTGATATCTATCCAAAATGCATGCGACATATTTATAAGAATCACATCGCAAAAGATGTATCGTTTGGAGGTGGTTTTTAAAAAATTTTGGTTTGAAAACGTAGAAAAATTTGTATTTTCAAATCGCATCCAAATGGATGCATTTTTTAAAACTAAATTTGTAGTAAATGTATTTTCAGGATTCTACTATAATCTGTTGTCATTCTGAGGAATCAATTGATTTGAACCTTGAAGAAAAAAGTTCCCACGGGATTAGTGAGGGAAAAAAGTACTACCTTCCACCGTAACCTTTTTCCATAACAACCATTTTCCCATTGCCCAAGTTATTAAGCCCCTCAAACTGCTCCACTGTCCATTTGTACCATCTCATTAGAAACACTCGGAGGGTCAGGCCATGTGAGACTATCACCAAGTTCATGTTTGGGTTTCGTTGCCCCGGAGGCTGAAAGCGTCCAATATCAATATCCGATCTCAGTGTTTCTCTGAATCCTGTTGCATTGATACATATGGGGTTGAACATTTTGCTGTAATTTGAGAGACCGATAACGATACAAATTTTAGGTATAATTCACTCTTGAAAACCGGTTTGTAAGGAGAGGGTGCTTAAGAGCTAACATTTAAAATAGTAACATACCATCATGCTTTCAAATCTGATGTTCACGGCAGACCTCTCTCTATATCCTATAGGTCGTCACAGAGTCACATCTGTGACTCAAACCCATGAAGTAGTGTTTAACTTTGATACCAAATGATGTAAACTTTTGGTAAAATTCACCCTTAAAATCTGATTTGTATGGGAAGGTGCCTTAAAAGCTCATGTGGAACATTTAAAATCGTAACAAAAAATGATTGCGCAATAATAAAACTACCTGTTATTCTGTCATAAACATCAGCTGCAGATTCCCCGTTCGGAAAGCGGTAAAAGAAACGACCATAAAGCATGCGCATGGCTTTTTGTAATCGCATATTCTCTCTGTCCTGAAAATTCCCTTTTATGGAAAGTTGTAAATGAAACCTATTTAAGAGATTTATTCTTTTAGAATAAAAACAATTTACAGTTAAATGGGTAAGTAGTTATTGTTTCCCATTTGGAAACTGAACTAAACAGAATTTTTGGGTTTCAATATTCATTAGTTTTTTGGACGGCCGGACTGGCGATGTATGATGGGTCACCTAGAAAATAAAGGAAAAACTACAAGAGATTGACAGATTTCCAAAGACCATTTTCTCTATTTTGCAGGTGACCAATCGCAGTCTAAATGACATCTTCAACACTAAGCTGCTGCTTTTTTATTTTATTTTATTTTAAATTTTTATTTTTACTGTTTTTGTGAATCTCTTGTTTTCTAAGTTAGCAAGGTGGACTAAATGAAACACCTACCAAAATCTTGTTCTCTTAGACGAGGCTCTTCTCTGATGCCAGCAATTCTTGGGCGCTCAAATGCACGAGCTAAGCTCTTTAATGTTTCCAGTGTTCTTCTATAGGGAGAAACGTAGAAGTAGACCTTCCAATTCCCTGCTTTGTCCTGCTCAATCAGCTCCTTGATTTCTCTCCCACACTCCAGAGCTTCAGCCAATCCTTTCTCTGTCAGTCCAATCTTCGGATCCGCAACTCTTGTGTAGACACTCTCATCAACATTTCCTTCACTCTGTCCATGTCTTACCAGGATTATCCGGCGTGGCCGAGGAGGCAGAACTTTGGCGGCCAAGCTGCTGAGAGCATTCTTTTCAGGAAAAGTAGCCAGCCCATTACTTGTTAGCTTAACAGATTCCCTTGAGTTCTCACAGCATTGGATGGAATTTGAAGCAAACAGTTTTAGTTGCAAGATTGGGAGAGCTGAGGCTGAGGATAGAGATGGAGAAAGAGTGGCCATAGCTTGAGAGCTATCCAAAAAGATAACCAAGCAGCAGCAAAAGTGAAAAGGTCTAATTGACTCATCTTAGCATGTGAACTTGACTATGGTTGATCTAGTCTTTGATAAGCAAGTTTTAGTTCATTTCACTTCGGGTAAAGGACAATGAAATAAGTCTGTTCATGCCAAAAAGGTGTGGCCTACACACCTTCAAGCCATAGGAAACTACTTTCCAATTTCCTTTCTAGTTCTAAGGAATGCAGCTTTTAGCAATTCGTCCTTGTGTCTTAGGTTTAGGTCGTGTTGAGACATAAGTATAAAACGATCCATATAATTAAACAAGTCTTTCATGTTGGGTTTGTCATTCATATATCACTTGTCAAGTCATAAATATAAAACTATATAAGCTTTAATCATAACTCGTTAATTTCTTATTGAATTCACTGGTCATATGCAAAATTACCAGCTCTAATTTGTACGTGCGGGTTGCCGGTGAACTTTATTTGATAAACGTGGATGTGTGGTGGAAGTTGGAAGGGGACCATTTTAAGCTTTTGTGATGTTGGTGAATGCTTCACTTAAAACAAAAGGAATTCATATGGATCATGGAAATTGGAGTAGGGGACCAATTTTCTTCTCAAGGGTCCCAAATAATTTGTCCTTTAGGATGAGGATTCTCAAGTGTGATTGCAATTGATGATATTTTGAGAACTTCTGCAAACTGTTTTTTTTACCAAAATAATCATCAGAAAATTGGGTAATTAAACTTATCATAAAACATTGATTACAATAAGTTTTTCATAAGTTAATTGTGACGTGTAATTAGTTGTGATTTTATAACTTTCAGTGACTTTTATAAATTCGATTTTCTTTATGTTAAGGGAAAGGTTTTCTCAAATCTTAGCCTTTATCATTGTCGGTGGAGTAATCTCACTTGGTTGAAGAAGCAGTGTTTATTAGTTATTAAATCAGTCCTTACAAAAAAAAAAAAAAGGACTGAAGGACACTGACTACTACATCAGCATAATGGAACGAGGGTGTCGTATGTAGCGTTACTTTAGCAATCATCAATCTTGTAATATTAACCATTTGTTTGAAGTTATTTAGTCACCGGAGACAAGTCAACCCTATGTTTATTGTCTTAAAAATTGGACCAATAAGGTTAATTGGGCCTGTTGTTGTGGGTTGCCTAATAAAACCTTTTTGTTGCGGTCCAAATGTTAATTGGACGAGTCCATAGTTTGTGGGAATCCAATTGCCAAGATGAGGCTTAGGGTTGAGACTTGCAATATTTGTTTAAAAGGCCTGGCCCATACTTGTCTGATGAAACACAAAACTGAATTTGTCCCTCCTAGTCCTACATGTCGCATGGACCACCACATGATCGTTCACATTTTACTAGCTGACATGGCAAACGTCAAATAGACTGCCATGTCAGCATGTAAATATAATAAATGTTATGTGAACTGTTAAATAATATTCAATTTTTCAGTGGTTGATTTATCAAGTGTAACCTGGACTAATTCGTCGGTTTGTAAGAAATTACACTCTTGTCACAAAGTTAGACTTGCAAAGTAGTTTTCGTTTGAAATTTAAATCTCTAGTTGGTTTTCTCGATGATATGAATCTCCTAATGTTGTGTTTAATTTCTTGGTGCTTTATCGTCCACAAAAACTATTTCTCCACCACTCCACATAGACATTACATCTAAATTGTACATTACCTACCACTCCAAATTCTTCATAGAAACTTGAAATATGTCCTGAAATTGAATATTTGTTCGTTGTTAAAATCACGTAATCTAGACCTAAATTTGTAACCGCTCTGTGCAGCCCCTTGAGAAGATCAAATCACGTGTTTGATCTATTTCTTACCCTTTGTATGTATTTCTGCTTTGCTTTAATTTATTTTGGGTCTGTTGCTGAGGAATTCACCTGTTTTTCAGTTTTAAGATCGTCCACTTTTTTTTTTTTTTGTCAAGCAGAAGTAAGAACGATCCTCCCCTATAACCCTTTACCTCCAACAACTGCAACTGGAAGTCTTGAACCCTATTTCCCCCATCTTTTCCTTATATAAAACCAAGATCCCCAGTCAAGCAGCCCAAAGAGGAAAAAATTAGTGTTCAATATATATATATATATAGCTCTCACTAGAATTGTCTCTTATAGAAATGGGTTTTCTCAATCATCCCAAAGAAAAATGCTGCCAGCAGGTTCGCTAAGAAACTTCTTGTAATTGACAACATAAAACATTATTCAATCCAGCATACGTGCAAGATTAATTAACCTCTTATTTTAATCCATAAAATTTTCTTTTAAATTGGTTCACTCTATTCATTTTTAATTATCACGTATATTTTTTCTTTTTCTTTTTTTGTTTTATCATAAATGACACGTGTCATAATATGTGGTTTATACCGACATGTCAAGTTAATGAATTTCGTCAGCTTCTCTAATATATAGCAGGGACCAATTTATTTATTTGCTTACTCTAAAGAGCTGTTAATCACTTTTTAAATTCCAATAAATTATTTATCAAAATCTTAAATCATAGAAATATTCAAAAATATATATATTTTTAAATTTTTAAATTTTTTTCAATCATTGAAGAAACAAGAAAAATAAATAATTCATTAATTGTTGAAGAGACATACCCCATATAAGACAAGAGGCACTGAGGCATAGGCTTTCTATTTTCTTTTAGTTATTGCCATTTGCATTGACTTTAGTCCTGTCGGTGACTCATCTTTCGTGCAAGCGAAGGAGAGAAAGAATTTAATATGGGGAAGAGTGTTGTTTTGGAAATATTACTTAAATATTTTAATTTGGATTGTTTGGTTAATTAATTGAATTTAATCACTCTTTTTAGACCATTTTTAAAGTATCAATTAATCCTCCCACCAATGATTGGCAATGAAGCTGTCAAACATAAGTGTACTAATAAAACAACACGTGTTTTGTTAATTTTAATTAAAATGTATTTAAGAAGTATATGTTATAAGATACGTATCAATTTAATAGACTGAATTTGACGAATTTTTGTTTAATCTAATTTGAAAGAAAACTGTTTTAAAATAGCTAAAGATGTAGAATTAAAACAGCTCAAGAGATAATTCAATTAGCTGGGATTACGCCTAATGAAGCGGATGTCACTAGCTAGTTTGAATCTCTCTCCCCCTTTTGTGTGGACATGTCAAAAAAAAAAAAAAAAAACTTCATTTTCATTGTAGAGTTTTGATTTTTCATCATAGTTTGTGATTTAGAACGTGACAATTTGTGTTTGCGTGAGAAATGCGTATAAGATTATATAAGTCAATTCTAATCCACCCCATTTAATTAAATAGATCAGTCTGCTAAACCATAATGATCGAACCCAAACAAACGGACAGAGTTTTCCTCCAAACCCCTCCAACCTAATATGTAAAGGTGACATGTGCCCATTTTTTTAATAACATGTGAGATGCACATGAGTTTTTAATATTATTTATTTCAACTTTGTCACTGCTATTAAAAAAACATGTGCATCTCACATGTTCAAGGGACACATGTCACTTTTACAGATTAAATTTGAGGAGATTCATTCAACCCAGTTTGGAGGAAAACTCTGTCATTTTATAACTAGACATTCAATGATTCATAATTTACATTCCCCACACAGCATCCAAACAGTCGTGGTCGTACAAGGTAAGAAATCTATCCTTTCTACCTTGCTTATTAATTTACAGTCAAGGAATTGAAGGCAATTTATTGGGGATGGGAATAACAACTCTATAAAGGTATAGAAATTTCTGATACAAGTAGCCTCATTCTTGACCCTTCTACATACTACATGTATACATGCATTATGTCTATTATTTTCCTTCATCTCACATTCGCTAACTTAAACATATGAGGTGGTTCCGCTATCATCCTAAACGAGTCACTCTAACCCTTTAATTTGCCTTTCTTATAGGTCACCTCCCAAACATTCAATGTTTGCGGTCAACTCTAATAACTGTGTGAGGTGTTATGTTGGTTTTCTACCAAGATAAAATGAGAATAACTTTAATAAGTTCTTGGCACAAACCAAGCCTTTTGTTCCCTCCAATAAGAGGTTGACACAGAACAAGAAAATCAAATGTTAGCAAAATGTATTAATTAGGCAAATTAAGTATGTATGTATTGGCATTATTATCTCACCACTTGGAGACTCCTTCAAGATCATAAAGAGAACAAAAGGTATGAGTTTATAATTAAACTGCATCACATTTGTTATCTAATTTTTTTTTTCTTTCTCTAATTAGAGATTAGCAAATCTCTTTGCATGATTCCCTTGGTATATATGAAATAAGAATATTGAGAGGTAGCAGGAAATGGTTATGAAATGTACGTGAAAGGGACAAGGAAAGAAGAAAACTCATGAAAACTGCAGTAACACAGAAATACTTTTCTTATAAAGCCTTACGTACGTTATATTATATATGATCGTCCTAGCCAAGCATGCATGCAAACCCCAATGCGTACGTCTTCGATATGTCGCCCTCTAAGGCTCTAATTTCTAAAGGTATATATATATATAGCCTACTAATTTCAACAAACATTTTATCACATTATGTATGCATGCATGGCACATCCACACACACACACACATATATATATATATATACAGTCATGTGTACAACATCTTCTGCTATTGAACAGTACAACTTTAGATAAAAAGGGGGAATTTATATAATGGTGGGTGGAGTAAATCGGCACCCATCGAAAATTTCGTAAGGTCTATTGGCTCACAGCCTAAATAACCATCAAGAATTCGAGTACAAAACTCTACTAAAATTTCATTTTCATATACACTAATTGAATTGAGTGTTGGAGTGTTCTCGCTGGATCCAAACCAGCGAATCCCTCTAACCTATTTTCTTCCTTACAGATTCGCTCTTTAGTGAACGAAGTGCAGTTATTGTACTAACAATATATGATCATCAGCTTTAATGCTCGTAGATTAATCGAGAATTTTGATATCCTTCTACTAGAATCGTTCACTTACGTGGATCATCTTGCAAAGTATTTCTTATTGAATGGAAGACCTTTTTATTAATATTTCATGCCAAAGATTCTCCAAAATATATAGGATGTATATGAACGAGCTTTGGGGTTCTTAAACGGATGGATCGAGTGTGGAGTAATTTTCTTTTGTTTGACCAATTAAATATAGAAAACGAAAAATTACAATTACCATTTGCATAAGCCTGAAGAACACCATGCAAGCATATATATATATATATATATATATATATAAATTTTTAATTAATTAATTAGGATCTAGCGCAATGAAGAAGTCGCGTACGTACGTTGGTGGGCATCTGTTCAAGCTTTAACAAGTTGCACCTTGAAAAGGAACCAATAGTCCATATAATATAAACCCTAATGCCTTTCACACTAACTAAAAAGGCAGTTAATGAAAGGCACCTTTTCAATTTGCAAAAGCAGCTGCATAAACTACCCACAAAGTTGACGAATCATAAATCAATTGCAATTCTTATTGGCATGGGATATATATCATCTTCATGAGGGTCGAATTAGGGACCACAACCCTCAAATTATCAAGATATTTTGTAATTTCTAGAGGAATTGTCTTAATCTCCAAAACAAGGGAACCAACCAAATTGTGCTGCTATATTTAATATTGCATTTATACAAATTAAAAGATAAAGAAAAAGATCTACTTGATTCCCAAGAGATATCATGAAATCTCAAATTAAACAAGAACCACACAAATATATATATATATATATATATATATGATTCAACCACTTAGTATCTTTAGCAATCCCAAAAGGAGAGAGACAGGACTAACTACTTATATAGGTATTATATATATATATATATATTTAAGAAATGAGTAATGTTATTTAATAAACAGTTACACAATTGTCATAAAATAAGTGGCCGATTTTCATTACCATATCATCAAGTTATATAACATTTTGTATTACTCCAATATTGAGAAATATAGATTCTTACCAAAAGAGGGAAGGTAAGATATGCTGCATATATATGCATGATCTTGCATCAATCACCAGCAACTTCAAATTAACCTAAAGGGTAATATAAGCATGTTCTTACAATCAAGAAAAGTTTCCAAAAAAATTATACCAGCTGCCATGGAAGTAATGATCATCATTTTCATACTACTACCTACTCAAGTATAGCTTTATGTATATGTAAGAAAGTATTTATCTGCATGTACCTAAAACAATTTATCTACCGTCCGGATTTCCATCCATCACCATGAAGCCTTTTACTTGTCTATCCAGCCAAGTCATGGAGCAATTGCGCACCCATCAAATTTCTGTATGGTAGATTCTGTCCTTCGCTGTCCAGAAGGGAGTACTGATGAACTGGCTGGCACTCTTCAATGTGGTCTCTACCATAAAACAAAGAGCTCTGAGAGGCAGGTGAGAAGGCAAGGCTCACACCATTCCCACCATGCTGCTGCAACCCTAACGTCAAAGACACGCCACCGCCATTGAAGTTCTGATGAACAGTACTAGTGCTGTCATTAGCATAAGATGAAAAGTCCAGCTCCATGTTCCCATATGTCTCAATCCGACCAAAACCATGTTGTTGTTGTTGGTGGTGGTGCATGATCTGGTGGTTTTGGAGGGTGGTTTTGCTGGTTTTTGAGTCCTTTTTTTCTGGGTTTGTGATGATGGATGAGAGGCAGTCTGAGTCAATTCGGACGAGTTGGTCTTGTGTAGGTTTTTGATCATCCTCAAGGCGTGTTAATGGAGGTGGGTTTTGATTTTGCCGGCCATTAATGCCGTCAGGATCTGCAATAATCCGATCTGGGGAAGTCATGTCCATGTTGTCTTGCTCTTTTGTCTCTTCTATGTACATTTCTTCCACCATGGGCTTCCACAGCCTCACCCTTGCGTTAATGAACCAATTGGACACCTGTTGAAGCATATGTAACAACAACAGCAAAAAGGCATGCATTAGATTATTATATATATAATGCATTTGTCAGTTTGTTTATATTAAAGTATGGATCCCAAGAGAATTGCTTGCCAAAAAATAAATAAAATATAAAACAAGTATGGATCCTAAGAAGATATGCCCTATTTATAATATATACTACTTCATGAGAAGTTAAAATAAGGTTAGAAAGACGTAGACGTACTTGGCTTCTTGAGAGACCAGTTTGGCGGGCTAAGATATGTTTATCAACATCGCTTGGGTACCTGCAAAAGTTCCATGAGATCAAAAGCATTAGATCCACACAAAAGTAATAGAGAGGAGGCAAAGAAAAATATCAGGAAAGAAGTTAAATCATTGATAGTAATATGACAAGAATGAAATTGGAATCTTAATGTTGTTCGGTAGAAACAACCAAAAAACATTAGACTTTACAAAGAATGAGAGAAACTCTCATGGTATTAAAACAACCACAAGTGTATTGTGTTTCTTTTTCTTCTTTGGTGAAAAGACATTGATTCTCTTGTGAAATCAAATTTGTAGTTTACCAACGTGAGGAGGAGTGCTTCAGAAAGAGGAACGCTATTGTTATGTGATCTTAATTAGTTGTATGATAGTGGTAAAACAGTAGTTATAGAACGAAAAGAGAAAAGATAGAGAGATTTACGGGTGGAGAAAATGCTCAAAAAGCCATGCTCGGAGAACGGAAACGGATCGCTCGGGGAGTCCGCGTTGGGGTCTCCATGGATGGCTCTCCATCATGCTCATTTGCTGAAACGCCCTCTGTTGCCTGAGTGTTTGATCAAGAATCCTAAGCCTTGGTGTTTCTCCTTTGCTTGCGCCGGGTGCAACGGGATCCTTCTCACCCATGGCTCTCCCGGTGGCCTGAATCTGACCGACAATCCCATCTCTCAAGCATCTGAAATGCCTTGACATGGCCTTTGAAGCCAGCGCGGAGTAGACCGTGGCGGCTCCGTGGCCGGCCACGGCTTCAAAGGACGCCACCACCGCCTTCATTTGATTACAATAGTGCCTGTACCTTCTGTCCACCTTAAGAAGAAGATCGATTATAGAAGAGCCATGAGAATTGCAGCATAAAATATGTAGTAAGATGAAAACAAGATGCCATGAAAAGGCGAAGGAATTTTTCTGAGGTGCTCATTAATGAAAAGGCCCCAATCCATCAACCACCAAGTAAAAAGTTACAATTGTGTTTGATAATAATTACTTCAATTTTTTATTTTTTTTTGGCATTTATTTCCATATTTCGAGGAATGAATGAAAAGTGGTGGGGGGAAATGGCAAAAAGGAAGGAACTTTAATGGAGCGATGAAACAAGATCTGAGACATATATATGTACGTACCTCTTCCAGCATTGAAAGCAGTTTTGTTTTTCTTTTCTGCAATTCCATGTATTCGAGGGAGTAAAGAGCCTGCTTTCTGGAAGAACTAGCACTGCCATTATTATCCTCTTCCCACTGTTTGGCCTTGTGGGATTTTTGCTTGGGAGGATCAGTTTGCTTTGTTCCAAGGCTGCAGAACTCGTTCAGAAGCTCTTGTGCAGGGGCTAAGAACTTAGAGTTCCTGAGCTGGAACTGAAGATTTGCAGCTTTTCCCAAAAACCCATCTTGCATAATTTGTTGCTCTTGGATATTTGATGATTTTCCATAAAACCCATCTCTAGAACTTGAAGCAACAAACCTCATATGATCATCTTCTTGGTGGTCTTGATGGTGATGATTAGTGTGCCTTAGTTCAAAAGATTGTAGCCCTATACTTGTAGGATTGCTTGGACAAAGAGAGAGAGAAAGACCTTGACTAGGCCTTTCATTTCCTTCACAAGGGAAAACACACCTCAAAGAAGAATTACCATCAACAAGCAATCTATTATCTTGCCATCCTGCAGCAGAGTCCTGAGCTCCAACTATTGTTTCAGAAATCCCAGCTGTGAAATCAGGCTTATTGAACACATGCTGATAGAAATCATTATTGGAGGACTCGTTGATCATTTTTGAAGAAGATGAACCATGTTGAAGATTTCTCCACATGACTGAGTTACTGTGATCACTTTGCGGCTGTGGATTCTTTGAAAACCCTATCATCTCCATCCCTGTCGTCAAGTTGATCAAGATTTCTTGGTTGTTGGACTCAAAACCTTGGATCTGGTTCACCAGATGGATGGTCGGGTTACTTGATGAAACATCCGAGTAACAAAACCCACCTGAAGAGACCATGTTCCTGGATTTATCTTCACAGTGTTCTTGAGCCATGAAACAAAAATCTGATCTTTTAATTTGCTGTGTGCGTGTATATATATATATAATACACTTGCTTGTAGCTTCTGATACTGAAATGGATGTTGATTCTGCAACTGCAATCCCATGAAGAACAAGAAAACTTTATTAATCCACAGTTGGAGAGCATCGAGCAATTTCAAAGGATCAAACCAAAAAAGTACCCTTGTGATTAATCAGATACAGAAAAAAAAGGAAAAAACTTTTTGTTTTGGTTTCTTACCAGTTTCTTTCTCTTAGACTTCTTCTCCTAATAAGCTAACATGGTCTACCATGAAAGCAAACCTCGGAAGAAAGACCAGAAAAATCTCTTCAGAAATAGAGGATCAGATAAGGGTGATGATGACTTCCAAGCCATGTTCATCATTTGATATATGCTCTTCTCTCTCTCTCACTCCCTCTCTCTCCTCGCTCAAGTGGGTCAATGCAGCATGACATAAATACATCCAAAATAGTCTTCTTAGAAAGAAAACCAAAAAAGCCCCTCAATTATTTCATAGCCAATAATTAAAAAAATAAATTATTATTATAATCAAATCAATATTTCCTTTTTTTTTTTAAAAAAAAAAAAACAATAGTAAAACTCAGTAAACTGGTAGAGAGGAACAGAAACAACAGAGAGTAATGTAATGATCGTCCTCTATACCTGGTTCCAAAACTACAATCTTTTGCCGCCACAGGACATGTTCTGTTTTTTTTTTTAAAAAAAAAAAAAAAAAACTTCAATGATTATTTTTCATAACCTCCCCACACTCACAGAAAATCCACCCAAAAAAACACACCCAGAAAAGAAGAACGACTAAAACATTAAAAAAAGAGATGGGTTTTCAGAGATCTTTGTAGGAAACAAATGCCAAGAAGCCATTCCTAAGTAGGAGTCGTTTCCAGGCTTTTTCTGATGGGTTTTTAGTTGAGGCTTCTGGTGGGCCTAGCTGCTACCAATTTTTGTGTACTCTTTTTTTTTTTTTTTTCTTCTGAACCAAACAATTTCAGGCTTCCTCTCAGATTGTCTTCCAGACAGACAGAGAGAGGGAGAGAGAGAGAGATGAGAGAGAATAGATGCTCCTGGGGTTGTGCACAAATGTTCCCAAAATAAGGAGTCTGTGGGATGAGATTAGGTGGTCCAATGTTTCTCCATCTAATTCTCATTAATTCGTCTATTAAAGCACTCCACCCATCCTCTCTCTCTCTCTCTCTCTCTCTCTCTCTCTCCACATTGCATTGCATGGGACCGCATCAATTCTTTTTATTATGATGAAAATACCCCCCAACTCCACGCGCAGAATATGGGGTGTCACGGCCAATATATAACACAAAAACAAACCCTTGCTGCTATCAGACGACTATCACCATGTGTTTTAAATTTGATAGAAAATGGCCAAAGCTGAGAAACTCCAAACAATGGAGGACTTGGTTTTGAAGTTACAAGCCGTTAAATCGATCACCATTCATTCATTGTTAATCTAATTAATTATTCAACACTTATAAAAAAATATTTAATTAAATTCAGATAAATGACGAAGAACTTTTTGTTGCGAATCCTCACACACCTCAAAAGCTCAAGTGAAGTACTTAATTGAAATTGATTAATTTAATCATTTAATTAATATTTTAACGGGTGCCTAAGACCTATATGTTAATTACTTCAAAACTCCTTTCATTTTTTTTTTTTTTATGAATTTATTGTTGTGTAAGCTTTTGTTTATTTTTTCTTAACTTTTAGCCCCACTTTTTTTTAAAAACAAAATAAATGGAATATTACTCTAGATGGTAAAAGACAAATTTTGAATTTTAAAATCCTTAATGAGATAGTACTTGAACTTAAGACCTCATGTTAAATGATTATTTATCTTGAAAGTTTAAATTAATAAGAAAAAAAATAATTTAAATAATATTCTAACATTTATGAATTTGTATGGACATCAGCCACTTATTGTCCAATTCAATTTGAGAAACTTGTTAAGTATTGTGGATCACTATAACTTAATAATCTCTTTTGACAAAGAAAGACAAAAGAAACTAATTTCTAAATCGAAATCAAAGCAAGGCTCATTTTCTAAATATAATTTTCATAAATAAATTCCAATTCAACATCTGAATATAATAATATATAATAACTCCGGCCAGCACCTTTTCAAGCCATTTTCACTAATTAATAGGTCTGAATTCTAAAAAAAATAATGGTATATATATATATACACTCACATTATATATGTATCTTTAAGATTAAGTCCTTTTACAATATTAGTTTCTGAGAAGAACATCCTATATACACACACGTTTTTTTGTTTCACTTTCATTTTCAAAAACAAACACCAAAAAGGTTTTCTCTTCCCTCTCCATCAATCAAACAACAAACCCTACATAAAATATGATAAGATTTTTGTTAAGATTTATCTGGCTATACACGTCTCAAACTGTTTGTCTTTGGTCGGACAGATGGAATCTATATATATATATATAAAAGAACTCTCTCATATTTACTGGATGCATATACGTGCATCCACACGCGCCGAAACATGAGAGTGGGGGTATACAAAGGGCCAATTAGAGGCTAAAAAATTTGTCCTTTTAAAGGAGGTGGTCCTAAATCAGGAGCTTTCTCCGCCGCTTGCCATTTGCTTCTATGCCCTACACCATGCTAAAGACATTTCCCTCTTTGGCTTTCCCTCTTGTACGTACTCTCCAGTCTCTTTGGTGGGTGGGAGAGACACTGCGCACCCACTCCCCCTTGCGCACATTAGCAGCACAACACAACACTGTCAACACAACAACCTCAATCCAACAGTAGTACTACAATATACGTACACCTTTCTGTCAAAGACCAAGTTAGACATACATACATATATATATATACACGTACATACACCTTCCATGTCTTTCCATAAAACACCCACAAAAGAGGGGGGGGGGGGGGGGG
>CM017325.1:3593331-3873364 GCA_006937295.1 Carpinus fangiana | reverse complement strand
GTGAAAGAGAAAGGGCATTGACAGATATTAAACAGCAGTAATGTATAATTTTTACAGAGGAATTAAAGAGCTTGAAACTTGTAACTATGGATGATAGATTATTAGGGTATATATATATATATATAGAAAGATATAGGGTGGTCCAGATGTTGTTGTTGTTGTTGTTGGTCTTGCACAATATTGGAATTTGTTTATGCATGGACCATTCTACGAGCTGCATGTGGTGCAGAGCAGTAGAGAGCAGATAGAGGGAGGGAGGGAGGGGTAGAGTAGTGATGATGATGTGTGCAGTGCAGCTTTTTAATTGATAAAAAAGATAAAAGGCAGAGATGAAAGTGGGAGAAGAGTCTTTGGAAATCCCGAGCATAATTATATATATGGCGATAATAAGTGGTGTAAAATTATTGTTGTTTAGGGGAGCTCACGATTGGTCTGTCTCTCACTAATGGCTGCCGGGGTCCACTCAAAAAACTGTGTACTTCACTCTGTACGGAGCCTCGTTAACTTGCTGCTAAAATATCACAAGGATAAACTTTTTTTCTTTCTTAACCATAATATTCATATTTTTTCTCTTACTCTTAAGATCATCATCTTATTTGAACGTGATTATAATAGTATATATTTATTAAAAATTAATGTCATAATAAGCTTAGACGGCGAAAAACCGTAAATGTACTTCCTCACACCAATTAAATTATATCTTAATTCAGTTCTATTGAAAATTATTAGCAATACTCAAATTGATAGTATAAAAATAATTTCAAATATTTTTCATTTTGAAATTTGTTATCAAATATTAAAAATATTTTTTTTGTTAGTTATTATTTTACGTCGTACAAAACATAAAAAAATAAAAATCTCTCCCACCAAATTATTAGGGTTTAGCTTGGAGTTTATAACTCATGATGAGATTCAACGCAAGTTTGAATAATTGATGGGGTTTGGGTTCAGATTTCCTCCGTACGTATCTTTGAAAATGCAAAAGTGAAAAAGCTTTTTGTGCTCTGCATACTGCAGAAATTGTTTATGGTGTTGTACTAGCTAGTCCTTGAGATAGTCACGGGTTTAAAACACAACACCCATATGCTTTTTACTTTTACGAGGACAAAGTTTTCCTTTTATATTGGATTCATATAAGTTCATTCAATTTTGTTTATTAATTAACATGTGTTTAAAATTAGGATTAACAAGACTTAATTTTATGAATCTGAAATAAAATTAGTAGATTAAAGTTAAAATATTTGGCTTATTTAGTTAAATGGGTTGAGTTAAGATAAGCTTATATAGTTTTATACATATATCTTGATATGATTCGAATTCGACATGTGACAGAAAGACTGACAATTTCTTGCATGATTCGCGAATTCGACATAAATTTGATACGAAATTAACAAATTAGGGTTGACTATATATGACCCATTTAATTAAATTGACAAATTATCATTAATTTATATAATGTTATACTCATGCATCGACAAACTTGAACCCAAGTTACCCAACACATGCACGAACATTAATTGTCACCCCTATATGTATTTTTAATTCTCAAATATGATTCTTATGTACATGTTAAAAAACACATATGAGAATTAAATTACATGTATTTTAATCGGATATTAGTTTAATAAAATGAATGGAAAAAATTAAATTCATTCAACCCAATTTTTTTTTAAAAAAAGAAAGAAAAAACAAAAATACCGATCAGGTTGGTGTTGTAGGTTGTTTTCGTCATTTGTTTCATTGTAACAAATGTGAAACTTAGGACCCCAGCTTGTCACATTTTCGCTATATATACATCTATCACAAGCAATGATGTGTAATATATATACATACATACGTTTGAAATGAGGGGTACAAGTCAATATTTCAACCTCAAAAGGTCATTTCTAGATGAAAGAAATAAATTTTTTGATGAGGGACCTCTAAATGTGTCATTGTTTGATTGTTACATTTAATATATGCTTGTCCACCACAAGTTGAAATAGGCTTTCATGCCAAGAAAAGTATGTCATTACCATTTGGTTTTGGTGGGATAAAGGCTGGCCAAGGAAGACTTAGAGCATCAACATTCTACTAATTAATTCACTAAAAATATTATTGTTTTGGCCTTAATGCCATGCCATCCTATCTATCTATCATTGGTGTTTCAAAATTTTCCCTCTTGTCCCTATCTTTTCCTAGTTAATTCCTTCATAATAACGGCGGCTGCATGAAATTCCATGCTTCCCTCTCTTCATCAGCAGCCTACAAAAGTGAGGACAATTGCACAAATTATGGTAAATAATTAACATATTATTAATTGTCCCTATTACCCCTATTCACAAGTATATATTTTACTAAATCATGAGTACTCCTTTTTGCCCACTCTTCTGGTCCATGTGGTCAACTTATGAGGTAAAGTATATATAATACTTCCATTTCCATGCTTTTACCACTAACCTAATCCCAATCTTTTTCTTTTTATCCTCCTCTTTGTAGAAAGCTGGTGGTACTTCATAAGCAAATCATTCTTTTCACCCATTTCACACCAGTTAACGTATTATGTTTTAAGTGATTGATATGAGAAACTAGCCACTAAAAATATGTCACTTCAATTAGTGTAAAATTTGTGCAATAAATCAATGTGAAGAGTAGAAGATGTACCCAGAAGGCAGTTTTGTTCTGGCAGGCCATATATGCACCATGATATGAATTTTTTTTAAAAAAAACATACAAACAAACAAAGGAAGGCTCTTCTTGTCTCCGTATATAGCCGTTAAAATTAGTAGTCTCTTTTAGCAATATACATCAAAATCCTCACCCATTTTTGTTCTTGAATGGACTGTCATGATCACATGCTTTCTGATCAAGTAAGTATATATCCAAACCCAGAAGTCATCCATCAAACCAACGGCTTGATCAAATTGGTAAGCAATTATCAATCAAGCCTACAAATCTTGAGGGGCAGTTAAGGGACAAAAGGAGAGGCTTAGCCCTTGTTTAAAAATGTAGGTGAAAGTGAAAGAATTGATTTAATATTGTTTTCTGGTAATATTCATCTTTTAGAACTAATTATATGTTACAAATGGTCTCGGAATTTTATCTAAAAATATTGAAGGTATAACAGAGGACCAAAAACAGTAAGGTATATATAATATTTATTTATTCTTTTTCTTTTTCTTTTCAAATTAAAAAGGGTCTTGGTCCAAGCTTTGATAAATTTGGAAATGTTAGGTGTGACAATGACACCCGTTGATGCCTAATTATACATATAATATATGGCTTATGGTTTTGAGTGCCACTGCATCTCTTAATTAAACACACATTTTTGGAGAGATTATACAACAGCTCTAGAGTTTAAATTAAATCCTAAAATTTCAATTGCAACAACTCCACATGGCATTCCTATGTGCGTGAAGGAGAAAACGAACGGCTAAGATTAAGATTTGAGGAAAGTTCGTTCGAATATGGCTATAGTTCATTTGAACAAGCTAAGGTCAAGTTTTCAACTGTAAAACAAAGGTTTAAAACATGAAAAACTGAAGAAAAATTGCATTCCTTTAGTCCTTCGTTCGTTCCAAAAGAGCATGTCATCAAGATGTAGTGAACTAAATATTTATAAAACATATGAGAATAACTCTCATCATCATGCATTAGGTTTCCAACAAGTCATATTGATGCAAGTTAGAACCGCTTATTTGTACCCCTAATCCGCTTACGATAAGATTTATGCATCCTGAAGAACATCAGGTACAACCCCGGTGCCCTGGCATTAATGCACATAGCGAGCTACCACTAGTTGCTTGACCGGGTTGGCTGGACCTCGAGTGATTCACCCAACTAGCTAGTGATATCCGAATCATGATAACCTGACCCGTGGGTAATTACGCCAGTCACAATAACTCTCGAATCCAAGGTCATCACACAACTGATCGAGCCATAGGGTCAAGTCCTTATAAATTGGTAACATGCATATATATGTCCCAGATCCTTCACTTCGTTTTCTTGTGGTGATCAATCGTGTCATATGTACAATTAATTTCATTCCATTAACCATATATACATGTATATATGAGTTACACAATAATTTATTTTGCAAATAATTTCATCTTTACTCGCAATTTAGGGTTCACAACATTAAATAGCAAAGCATTTCATGACAATTAAAAAAAGCACATTTTATATTGAAATAGACGTGCTTGAAAATTATTGTTATATTTTCACATAAGCTTATCTACCTTAATTGATTGTAAAAGTCCTCCACAAATTCCTCTTGAAATGCTCCAGTTCCTTCGTCTGCGAGATATCATATCATTAGTTAGGCTTTCTTGGACGTAATCTTAATCTAGCACTTAAATTATAGATTTTCTGCATTCTAATTGATATCGTTAGAACGGTAATTGTGTACCATTCAAACGGTAGGTGTCGTTATGACGGTACCTGACCTGAACAATGTTCGTTAAATCAACACAATTAGAATGGTACATTTGACCATGAGTAATGTAACAAGTCCCTCTTGTGTCCTTCTTGAGTCCCTCCGAGAATGATGCTACTATTAAAATCACCATTGAATTTGTGATTTATTAAAAAAACTAATTATTAAGTAATTAAATTTACCTTTTCCTATAATCTTAAAATTTTAAAATAACTGGTAATTTAACATAATTGATTATTATTGAATTTTGATCAAATTGTAACTTTAATAGTCAAATCATTCTTGGATGAACTTAAGATGAATTTCTAGAATTACTCTTTGACCACTGATCAAATAGTATGGTTCTAACAGCTCAAACCACTACAAAAAAATTGAGGATTAGTGTTGGTTTTTTGGTGATGGTTTAAGGGTAAAAACCGTCACTACTAGAAAGGTGACGGTTTAATAGTGTCGGTTTTAAAGGGTAGAGAATCTAGGGTAGGGAAAACTAAAAAGGTGACGGTTTTAGTAAAACCGTCACTAATTAGTGACGGTTTTAGCCAAACCGACACCTTAGGAAAGGTGTCGGTTTTTAAAAAAACCGTCACTAAATTAATTTTTTTTATTAAAAAAAAAATATACATCAATACCCCAATTTCACAGATCTACAAGCTTCCAGCAATGATGTATACATCAGTACTGATGTATACTACAAATCTGCAAGCTGTATATTTTACAGAAAAAAATGTATATTTTACAGAAAAAAAAAATATACTACAGATCTGCAAGCTTCCAACAATGAAAGAAAAAGAACAAGAAAAAAAAAAAGAAAAAGAAGATGAACACCAACTAAGAATTAATCTACATATGAGACAAGAACACAAACATCATCACAACCTAAAATAAAATAAACAGAAGAGAATAATGGAGCAGCAAATTCAGAGATAAGGGTGAAGAATACGCACTGTCAAAGATACCATCAATAGCCATACCCATCAACCATATATAATGCTCCACGTAACAACATCCCGGTGAGACATTTTATCGAACACCAATCTCGCCTCCATAATCCACCCACACGCAGCATACATCCCAACCAAACCAGTCTGCACAAATGGGTCCGAGTCCAAACCCAACTTCAAGGCAAGCCCGTGAATCTCCATCCCCTGTTCCAACGCCGAAGCCCTCCATCCCCTGTTCCAACGCCGAAGCCCTCGACACCGCCTTCAGCAATGGCGGAAAGCTGAACCTGTCCACACCAAGTCCGTCCCTCATCATCTTCTCGCACACCAGAAGGGTCTTCTCGGGCTTGGCCCCACGCGACAACAGACCAGATCCGTGGGTTCGAAGCTCACCGGTGTCCGGCCCTGCGACCTCGCGTACCGCGTCACTGCAATACTCACCACCACACAAACCAAACAGATTTGAGCAACACCAAACACACCAAAAGGCACAAAACATAAACGCATCGAAAGGAAAACACTAAAAATTCCAATTATTCTGCACCGTCCGTGTCCAACAGCGAGAGCCGCTTCTGCTTGAGTCGCTCCCTGAGCTCGCTCACCATCTCCATGGCCACCGCGTGGCGCTCCTTGAGCTCGGCTACAGACATTCGTGGTCGCGCCTTGTTATGATCTCTGTTTGTTTGTTTGTTTTTTTTGTTTTTTTTGTTTTTTTTTCGTTCTGTGGAGACAGAGAGCAGAGAGAGACGAAAAGAAAAGACAGAGAAGAAAGAACAAATCACGCGGGGGAGATGAGAGGCGCGGGGATTTAATTTTTTTCAAATTAGTGTCGGTTCAACAGTAACCACTGTTGAACCGACGCCCTTTTTAAGGGAGGTGTCGGTTTGTTTAAAACCGACACTATTAAATAGCGTCGGTTTTAAACAAACCGACACCTCTTTTTCAAATAGTGTCGGTTTTCTAAAACCGACACTATTAAATAGTTCGGTTTTATCAAAACCGACACCTTTTTTTTTGTAGTGTCGGTTTGTAAAAAACCAACACTATTAGGCATATATTAGTGTCGGTTCTTTAAACCGACACTAAAAAAACCATCACTATTCTTCAATTTTTTTGTAGTGAACAGTACTGTTAATTAGAACAATACTTCCTATAAAACTCCAAAAACTCATCATTTTCACTTCTTATATATGTTAGTATTTATAGGGATATTTTTTTGGTCGTGGGAGGGGAAAGTTCTACTCATGTCCAAAATTGTGAAGCAGTGGGTAAATTAGGACCCACGAAGTTTGAATATTTTGCCAACAAAAAAAAATGCCAAATAGACAGGTTGAATAGGATAAAAATCGGTGCTATAAGAGGGATTAAAAATAGCACTTCCAATATTCAACATCCCCATGTACCTTTCAACTAGCTAGTCTTTCAACTCCAATAATATCACTTATTATTAGGCAAAATGCACTTGCTACAAATGTTACACGTTGACAACAATGATGTGATAATCCATTAATTAATAACCACTCGTCATATTCAGAAATTTGGAATGTCAATAGACTAATTAATAAATATGGTCATATAATAATAACTATGAGCCTGTTTTGAGAATGCGTTTGAGAAATAAAAATTTTAAGTTAAAAAAAGTTTTTGGGTAAAAGCTTCATATTTAAACTTTTGCTAAAAGTGCGTTTTAGTCATTTTTAAGCTTTTTTTTACCATTAAAATTGCTTTACTTTTTTTTTTTTTTTTTATCAAACAAATATTGTTTTTCTTCAAACGGACTTTTTGAGTGTTAAAAGTATTTTTAAACCCATCAAACGCAATTCCAAACGGATCCTATATATCCAATTTGTGGGCTTCTTGGATGCTTTCCCTAAGCAAAATCAATTAATTGACCAAAGAATATGAATTATGCAAAAAGTTTGTGGAGGATTTAAGATGAAGAATCATGAAGAGCATTGTCCAAAAGATTTTACATGAGTTGCACTCCATCCATTCCCTTAGCTTGCAAGTCATTGGCTTCTAGATTTAACTACTATAACCTTCTTACAAATCGGGGTAACAATTCATAATTAATGAAATAATTTAAGAGTATATGGTTGACAAGTTAGCCGTTAACTACTTAAATTGATAACTCAAATTTTGTACTTAGTCATTTTCCAATTATAAATCAACACGTTAGTTTATAACTATAGTACTCTTAATATATGCATCTATAGTCAGGTGACAAATTTGCCCTCTTTTTTAAAACTACTTGTTTCCTAATAAACTATGAAAGGAAAAGGGAAAAAGTAATCATCCAAGAGACCATATACAAAAGTAATAATTGGTCGTACTTCTGCATTATTATTTTTTTTTTCGTTTTGCTTCTGTTGTTGAAGATCGAGCGTACTTTTTTCAGTGCATGTTTTAATTCTTCGTAACCTTTTTTCAATTTGATTTTTTTTTAAAATAATAATAATAATAAAAAGCAGCTTGCATATACAAAAGCTCTAGATTCTAAGGATTATTACTCTTTCTTATCATATACTTTTTTTTTTTTCCTCAAAAAGATTAGCTTCTTTTATAACATGCGCACCAGCAATACTGCACTTTGGACCTACATATAGGAGGATGTTCGGAGAAAAGTCCTCCAATCCTCCACTGAGGAGCTTCCAGGAGTCATGACCAATTGGGTGGTCCTGTTCACCTTTTATTGCACATTTTTATAGGATTTTTCTAAGGCTCTTGACCCACCAATATAATTCCTCATAATTAAAATCTAATCCGTCGGCAACCAACCCCCCTTAAATTCCTTCATCATCAAGATAATAAAGATAATAAGTCTTCAAATTATTATTAAATTGACATATGTTCAAAATATATGTAAGAATTGAAAACAGTTTAAACAGGCTGAATTAGATAAAAAGTCATAAATTTTATCTAATTTATTATACTGACATCTGTTTATATATATCATGCTTGATTGATATATGCCAACATAGTTTTAAATATAATGATTAATTTCAATTAAGTTAGAGAAGTAAAGTCTGAGTAACTTGACAACCAGTATGAATTAAAGTGAGAAAGCCACCATTCTTTATAAGGCCAATGAATCAAAGTAACATTTTATTTAAGCCTGCTTAATTATAAGTGCTCAAAATTTTAAGTACTCCTCTTAATTAATGAATGAGTGCTATAAAGAATACTATAATTTTTACTACAATTTTTTTATAAATTGACATACACTATCAAGTTAGGTTATAAGTTTACTTGAAACTTGTCACGTTAATTAAAAAATAATTAATTAAATTTAAGGGGAGACTTTACAACATTTTTATAAACTTTCAAACATTTTCAAAGTACCCCCAAAGTTAAAAAAAAAAGCTTTCAATTAAGGGAATCAAACGTTCAAGTTCTTTCATTTACCCTTGTCCATTATAATTTTTCATTAACTCTTATCAAAATAACCTTTTTTTTTTTTTTTTTTTGTTATAAAACATAAAGTAAAAAATTGCAAAGATTGATGCAATTATTTATTTTTATTAAAAAACATCTTTTCAATATTTTTTTTTTTTTAAAAAAATTATATAAAAAATGAGTATTTTGATAAAAGTTAATGAAAAATCCTAATGAAATGGGATAATTAAAAGTTTGATACCCTTATTTTAGAGTTTTTAAACCTTGGGATGGTAGTATCAAAACGAGTAAAAATTCAAGAAAGTTTTCTAAAATTTCTCATAAATTTAATTATAATAAACACCTATCACGTCATTGTCACGCCTTACTTATCTCATGTCATGAAAAAAAAACCTAAAATTTTCTTCTGACCAATTGGTACGTAGTGTACTTTGAAGGGTGCAGTAGACCAGCATGCAATTTGACGAGAGCATGAGCTAATGGACCCTTTTGATGTAAATGAGTCAATAAGGAACCTGATGGCTACGACAGAGAGAAGTGACCCCAACAAAATGTATGGCTCATGCCTGGACTTTTAACAGAAAAGGTTAAAATATGGAACCCTACAATATTACAAGGCTTAGAAAATTATTAGTATATGCTTTTCAGCTTGTAATTCCTAAAACAAATTGCAGCTAGCTTCTATTTTGTCCTTTATGTTTGTATGTGTACTTTGAAGTGTGAACACTTTACTTTTCTTTTGGGTCATTAATTTCTAAGAGTCCACATGCATGTGCTTATACAATTGACTTGCATCTCGGTAATTCGGTCAAGAATATTTGCAAAAGAACAAGTAAGAACAGACACAGATGATTTGTCAAAAAATACCGACCATGAATAATCTAATGCTTAAGTCAGTAAAGTAATATTTGAAAATGTAAGATGCTATAAGAGAAAAGGGATCAGATGAATGTGAATACCTCAAACTAGGGTTTGTAATCCTCTTTATATATATATAGCATTATCAAGCATGGGCAGGGGAAGTAGGGCTGATATGGTAAGCACCCCTATGCCAAGGGGATGCTCAATCCTTCTTGTGAGCCAGCAGGCCTCCGCATATCCGTGGGCCAACGAGCATCTAGGCCTTATTGAGCCTTTGATGGGCTTACAATATTTCCGTATCACCAAAATGCATATTTCTTTTCCTGGCGGCTGACAAGACATTCCTTCAAAATATCTAACATTTTCTCAAAATGTTAAGACTCTATTATAAAAACACTTATTTTATGAAAACAAGTTTTACTTTTATTTCATGACAAAAACGCTTTCTACAAAAACAAAATAGAATAAATAAATCACCAAATGGCAAATTTTCCAAGCCGAGGACCACTTTAAAGGCAAGAGAATATTTAGAATAAGCCACAAAAAATGGTTCGGTAATGACCAAAATCATGGACTTTTGTTTCTATTTTTTTGGCTTAAAAAGACAATTGTGGAAAATATGGTTTTCCATGGAAATTAATCCAATTGTTGTAATCCACTAAAATTTTAGCACTAGGACAAACTCACCGACCAAAAAATAAAATAAAATAAAAACACTATAATATATGACCATAATTATTAGGACGGCAATTTTTTACATAATTTACAAATTTGGCATGAATGTAACATGAAATTAATAGGAGAAGGTTAATGGGTTTGACCCGTTTAACTAAATAAATAAGTTGTGTTAGGGTTGAGAAAATATATTTTTATGGACAAAGTTTTCCTCCAAACTGGGTCGGAGGAATCTCCTCCAACCTAATATATAAAAGTGACATGTGTCACTTAAACATGTGAGATGCACATGTTTTTTAATAGCAGAAATAAAGTTTGAATAAATTTTATTAAAAACTAATGTGCGTTTCATATGTTATTAAAAAAAGTGACACATGCCACTTTTATAGATTAGGTTGGAAGAGATTCCTCCAACCCAGTTTGGAGGAAAACTTTGTCCGTTATAAAATCACACTAAAATGAAGTGATATTAAAGAGCTCAATTGTAATATGATTAATTTATTCTTAGACATGAAGAAATCGTTGTCATTAATTTATTCTTACCCACCAAAGAAATAATTAGAATTACTAATTAATATAGCATTACCATATAGTTTGATAAAAACAAGCATAATTTATTTGTATTGCCATATATGTACTTCAAAAAAATAAATAAATAAAGAAACATTTTGTTTTCCTCCCATTGAATACTCATTAGGCCTTTAGATTACACACCAAGAGGTAATCCCCACCTTTCTTTTGAATGTTTTTTTTTTTTTTTTTTTGAACATGTCTACAGGAGGAAAATAGAAGAAGACAATTCGAATTAGTGACTTCTGTTTCATGAGCAATAGTCCTCAACCAATTAAATGCTTTCTTAGATGTACCTAGAATTTGATTTTAAATCTCTTATATGTCGATGACAATTTTTATCAATTGATCAATTAATTGACATACATGGGATAGACCAACCGGGGATTTCGTATTTTTATTTTTGTATTACCATCTCTATTGTCAACCCACCGCCCGGAAAGCACCGTTTTCTCCGATTGCCACCGAGCCACCACCTTGCAGCGGCATCGACCCATCGAGCCGGCAACCTTGATTCGGGGTTGTGAGGTTTATTCTAAATGTGCTAGGCCCGGTATGTACCCAATGAAAAAGTGAAGATATGGATCTACGATTGCATCTTGAAAACAAAGCATGGGCCATAAATCGGCCCATTAGTTCTTTTGTGGTACAGGCCCGGCCCAGTTCCCATAGGATTTCTTGCTCACCAATCTCTTCCATGTCTGATTAGGGTTTTTCATACCCAAATCTCTCTCTCTCTCTCCCTGAACAAATTTCACAGCGGATAATGCGACAATCCGAAACCTACAAGTAGAAAAAATGGCGTATTGGGGACGAATTCACCAATCGAAGCTCAAGCACTTGTCGTATCAATGGAAAAGATGCTATTTTCAAAACCATTATGCGTCTTCGTTCACTTCCACTGCTTATCGTGCAAGACCGCGTCTTTTAAAAAATCCCAGTTGTGTTAAACAAAACAGTAACAGACCCTCTGATTTTTACAATGACATGAGGGTTTTTAGTGCTCCAGCTCAGGTATTTTTTATGCGCGTAGTTTGCTGGTTCTTTGCGTTATAATTGTTCTTTTTGTTCAACTTTTTTAAAAAATTTGATGAATTTGTATTTGTTTGCTTTTGTTTCAAACTTGGAGAACTGGGGGTTTTGTATTAAGGGTTTTTGTTTTTCGTGATTTTTAATTTTTTGTTTATTAATGATGTGGCAGGCTTCAAGTTCGAGTTTACGATTGCTTTCTGCTAATGGGTGTGCCGGGAATCGTCGTTTCAGTGTCTTCAATGAGTTTTCAGAAAAAATGAAAGGCGAAGCTAACAGGTGTTTTTTTGTATTCTTGGTTCGGTTCATTTTAAGCTTGTTTTCTGTACAGTGATGGATAACCAATGTTGTATTGTAATGTTTATGCTTTGTTTGGTAGCTGATCATTGTTTTAGGGGGGGGTAGTATGTATGTGCTTATAAGTAGACGAGGACTTTTTAACCGGGTCTCTATTGGGTTGCCTCCTCTTGTTCATCATATATGCTTCTCCCTGAATTTTCTTTTGTATGTATGTTTGCTTTATTTCGCTGCATGAAAAATGATATTGGAAACAGAAAATAAAGTATAACTTTGATGTCTAGATTTTTTAGTTGTTTAAGAATGGGTGAACAATGAAGTCTGACTGAGCTTTGCATGACTTTTTTGTTTATTTCATCTGAACATAAAATCTTTTCTTTTGCTTTGATTGAGTAATGACCAACAAGGGATTCTGTTGTCGGAGTAGGCAGAGAGATGTCTTAGGTTAGGTAATAGTGTTATATGCGTAGAATGTTACTTCTTTTGCAGTTATGTTGAAATTTAGGTTTCGGAGATTTAAGTTGAGTTTCTGGATGACAGTGGGTCAAGTTCCCATTCTGATTTTGAAGCTGAAGCAAACAAGTTTTTACTTGTATCAACACTTTATCTTTCATGTCTTCTTTAAACTCTGTTTGTGGTCTTTAGTGTGGGACTTTATAGATGTCTTAGGTTAGGTAATAGTGTTATATGCATAGAATGTTACTTCTTTTGTAGTTAAGTTGAAATTTAGGATTTGGAGATATAGTATTTGTTGAGATTCTGGACGACAGTGGCTCAAGTCCCCATTCTGATTTTGAAGCTGAAGCAAACAAGTTTTTACTTGTATCAACACTTTTATCTTTCATGTTTTCTTTAAACTCTGTTTGTGATCTTCAGTGCGAGACTTTATACTTGTCACTCTGTTGGATGCAGAAATCCAGAATTCCAAAAGTCACTCAAGGAGCTGAAAGAGAAAGCAGAAGAGCTAAAAGGGGTCAAAGAAGATCTGAAAAATAGGTAATATTGTAATTACCTAATGACTTGTGTAAAGCTAAAAGGGGTCAACAATCACTCTCTTGTGTGCTTCCTGTGTATATGAGTTGCGCCCCTCTACGGGTTGTTTGAATATACATTATTTATCAAAAAAAAAAAAAAAAAGCTTTATTATTTATTCGGCTGAGACATACTTTTGTATGTCAAGGCTTAGTGACACTTCAATGGAGGGATTGAGATGGTGAAATGGCGAATGCAGAACAAAGCAGACAACTGAGCAACTGTACAAGCATGTGGATGGTGTGTGGACGGAGGCTGAAGCAACGGCTAAAAAGGTTTGAATTTAATATATTATATTGCAGAAAGAAAGAAAGAAGTTACAGATAACGGCGCACACGTACTTTTCAAAAAAAAAAAACGGTGCACACGTCTGAATAGATTCTATAGTTGTATCACATAAATTTTCCTGATGCTTCCATCCGATGTTCTGCAACACATAGTTCTGGTCTCCAGTGAATTTGTTTGTGTGCTTTTGCATGAATTTGTAATTTCATCATCAGCAGTGTCTTCAAATATGTTAGAGGTTGTGTTTAGCTTGTATGGTGGATCTTTGGATCCGCCTTGAAAAAATTAGAGGGGTATCTTTTGGAACTCATCTTCCAAGATCTGCAGCACTTGTTGCTGCCAATACTTTACCGGAGGGCCCTTCTCAGGGCCCTTGTTAAGCATCAAAAGTGACTTTCATCTATATTAGTGAAGTATTATTCATGATATTGTTGTTGTTTTTAGGTTTCTGCCAACATGAAGGAGAAGATTTCAGCTGCAACAGAGGAGGTGTGCTTTCTGTTTATAATTTCAGTTCATCAGTGATGTACTGCTTTACATATTTTTCATTGATGAGTGATGATAATATACTATTTTTTATTTTGTTGAATGATTATAATATACTAGTTATATACTGTCTTATGCGATTAGGTCAAAGAAACTTTGGGGGTTGGTAAGCAAGAGTCTTCTGAATTTAGTGGTACTTCAGCCAATGATGGCTCCAATATGAAAGATGGAAGCAAGGCCTCATCTGGAGAAGAGAATTATCAGCAGTCTGCATCTGGTGAAACTGCAGAAACTTTGTTTAGCAAATTTAAGTCCAGTCTTCCTTCCCAGAAGGTTTCTTTGGCATTCCAGAAATTAAAGGAAGCAAAGATCACTGACTTGGCAAAGAAGGGATATGATATTGTAAAAGATGAATTAAGTGGTACGACAAGTAAGAAAAAGCACCTGCAACATAATCCTTCCACATCAACCGGTGAAAGAAGTACAAAAACTGATATCGTCATTGTACCCGTAAAGCAGTCCCCATGGAGTAAAAAGTGGGAGGCATTCAAAGAGAAGGTAAATTTATCCTTGTTGCCAACTCTACTTCGAAGATCATAGAAGTTCTATCTATTTTATATATAATTTCTTGTCTCTCATCTGAAATAGATTTTTTCTTTTCTTTTTCTCCCCCAAGCTTCAAGGTAATCCTACATTCAAGCGTATCAGCGGGTTTAGTGAGCCTGTTGTCACAAAGAGTCAGGAGGTATTTTTCAATATAATATTGTTTCTTTTCATTTACCAGTTTGTCTAGTTGAAATGCTAATCCATTCTGCTTGGTTATCTTGTTTCTACTGCAACTTTTTTTTCTTCTTGAAATAGCTCTAGTCATTAAATGCCATGTATGCCCATGCTTAGGGTTTGAACAAAAATCATATGCCACTTTGTGGCAAGACAAGTCAGATGTGTCCTAAATAAGAGTGGGGTTGAAATGGGTCTCTCTCTCCCTTTTCTGTAGCACTGCTAATTAATTTGATGAACTCTTTTATGTCCACCAGAGCCTCATAAGTAGAAGTTGGGCTTGAGATGCAAAAAATAGAAGTTGAATGCCTAACTACAATTATGGACATCTTGTACAGAAGTAAACATGTACCTGGTTATTTTTTGAAGAGCTAGTATTTGAATTTTCAGAGACCTTACAAAGAAGGAAAATTTAATCTATAAAATGCAATCTTGAATTATGGTTTTCTCAGTGCCAATGCCATATACATATACTTACCCTGTTTTCTTGTTTACTGCTTTTTGTTGATTAGTGTCTACTATAACTGACAATGATTGCTTAGCCTTCTGATTCATCAAAAAAAAATGATTGCTTAGCTTTTATTCCTTTTTTTTTCTTCTTGGTATTCAAATTTATTCAAATTGGTCTAACCAGAAGGGAAGGTTGAAGTATTATATCCTTCTTGAATTTGTAACGTTATGGATTTTAAATTCTAATTGACATTTACTAATTTGATCACTGACAATGACATGTTATTCAGTTTTAATTTTCCTTATAATTGATGTTAATTTTCTTTATACTCAACCTCTTGCAATGTGCTGTAAATTTTGTCTGGGTTGGAATTGTCAGATTGCTGAAGATGTGCGGGAAAGATGGGAGACAAGTGATAACCCCATTGTTCACAAAATTCAGGAGTATGCTTTTCTGCCTTGATATTTTTCCCCTTGTTCTACGAATAATTTATAAATTGTAAGGATACGCATAAAAGTTATTTCATGTTGTATTCTTAGTGCTAATTTGACCGTCTTCTGTTCGACAGTCTCAATGAAAGTATCTTTCAAGAAACAGATGCTGCAATATCAGTCAAGGAAATACGGCAACGAGATCCGTATGTTCATGTTTCTGCTGGTTTTTGTCTCAGAATTTGAATTTCCTATTTTAACAACTTTTAACTTTTTTCACTTTCTATAATATTTGTGTGGATTAGATCTTTCTCCTTACCAGAGTTTGTGGCAGAAGTTCAGGAAGCGACCAGGCCAGTCCTCCATGCTTACATGAAGGTGAGGCGCTGAGCTTCTTTAGGAAATTTGGAATGGTGTTGCCCTTCTATTCTGTCCTTTTCTATCACACTTCTTTCCAAGATATGTGGCTCAAGTGAGTGAACTGGAGTTTCTCGTATGTATCAAATATAAATGGTTTATGTTTACAGGCAGATATCGAAACTCTTCAGAAGTATTGTGGCCCTGAAGTGATAGAGCGGTGTAAAGCTGAGCATAAGGCTTATCAAAGCAATGGCATCTTTTTTGATAACAAGGTAAGAAATTTCACTTTCCTCAAGTCTATCGCGCTGTTTCTTAGCTTTTGTTCAAGTTTTATGCATAAACAAAGGTCTATAACTGTTTCTGCCCAAATTGGGTTGCATTGTGTTATAATATGCAAAAAATATAAGAGAAATGGGGATGAATCTGCTTTTCTTAATGCAGATTCTACATATATCAGATGTTGAAGTTAGAGAGACCAAAATGATGGGAAATTCTCCCATTATAATCTTTGTGGTATGCGTTTCCTTTTTCTTTGAACTTGATAGCAAGCATCTTTAGCACTTGTGCAAACAATTACTGACATTGATGATCTCTTCTGTGGAATTGTCACAGTTCCAAACACAGCAGGTCTATTGTGTACGTGATAGACATGGTTCAATAACAGAAGGGGGCCAGGTATAATATGTTTTTTTTTTTCCAAGCATTATTATGTTGGCCAAAAGTGCAACTTCAAACTTAAAAGTGATATCCATGGTTCCCTTAGCGTTGGTATTATTATCTACCATTATATAGGTGTAAAATTTATGTCTAACAACTTGAACCTAGGTCTCTTGTAAGTAGCTTCTGTTGATTCTTCAGCTTGAATTTCTTTTGAAAAATGTTTGTTTTGTATAGATTTTACTAACTTAAAATTTTAATCTTATGATGTACGTCGGGATCTTGTGCCCGTTATTCAGTGGAGGAGCATTACATTGTTGTCCGAGGCCTACTTTAAAAACTAGAGGAAAAAAAAAATCCACTTAAGTGCATCCAACAATCAAAGGAAATGCAAAGTCATAAGTCTATGCTGTAGCTCAATCATTTGAGATCAGTCTTTGATTTGAATGCATTTTTGAAGTTACATGTCTGTTTCTTGTATCTTGGCTGACTTTTTTCTTCTTTTTTTGTGAAGATTAAAACTTTGAACCTTGCTGTTCATTTGTGATGAATATATAACATATTGAATGGTTTTACGAGATTGGTGTGCAAGCTGGAAAAGTGACAGACAAACTGAACTTGTGTTATCATAATAGTTAACATCAATAAAGTGGATCTCCGTTTAAGAAATCATGGCTTTGGGTATATGTCTATTGAGTTCCGGTCAATGTCCATGGCTTTAGTATGGCTTTTGAGTTCTATTACATGTTTAAGAGCCTCATTCTTATGTTTTCCATGGATTTGCACCATCTGGAGTGTCGAGTAGCAACCCATGTCTTCTTTTGTAAACATGAGCATGTTAAGAGGTGGCAATTTGTGTTCGCTTCGAATCGTGTTAAAGTATGAGTGTAAGACTATATAGGTCAACTATAACCTAACCCTTTAATTATGTTTTAGACCCCTCAATTCTAACTCACTTATTTCGTGTTATGTTTACGGGTTGTATAAAAAATTATTAGTCCTAAATGTCTTGTCAGATTCGGGTCTTGTTGAAACATGAATATACAATTATTTAAGTTAACCTTAACCCAACCCATAACAAGTCAGACCTCTTAACCTTAGCCCACTAATTTTGTGTTGGGTTTGCAAGTCGTGCCAAATTTTATTAGTCCTAAGCATGTTTGGGTGAATTGAGGAGTGCAAGTTAGTTGGTATGATGTAATTCATGTGGAATATCAGACTGAAAACTAATACAAAGCAACGCTAGTCACATATTTACCATGCTAGTGTAGAAATTAACTTAGCTATGCTTATATGATCATATAGATGCATCTCTATGCATTGCATTTAAGGAATTATAGCATCTTATTACTATACCGTGGCGGGCATGCTTGTAAGAAATTTCAATTGTACTAAACATCTTGTCATATTTTGTGATATTTCTAGGATACAATCCACACTGTATACTATGCTTGGGCAATGCAACTAGTAGATGCAGAAGAACTCGGAGATGGTGCTCTCTACCCAGTATGGAGGCTAAGAGAAATGCAACAATTTGGAGTCCAAGCCCTAATCTAGTTACTTGGTAGTCTCATTTTGTTGATGAATGTTGTACTCCCCCACCTTGTTTTTGGGGTACAAATTGGCCTGGGTTTTGTTTCATGCCAGGGAAACTTGTTACTAGGTATTTCTTATTTGTTTTTTACTGAATAAAGAAAAGAGGTACAATGCACTATTCATTCATTTGAGGGAGATTTGTTTGTCAATCTCAGAAATATTTAATTTGTAATACATGAATATGTACCACCAAATAGAAGGTTAACCTATACACATCCTTCCTTATTCTTTATTATTTTTTCTGACTCATAATTGAAATTTTGTAATGATCTTTTTAGAATGGAGATAAAATCCATGCAAAATGATATATTTGATAACAATTTAAAGCATAAAATGCTTTTTAATAAAGTTGGAACCATATTGATTCTTTGTCTCAGCCATTGTGGCACGTGTGTCGCTCATGGAATAAGGGGATATTGACTTGATGGCAACTTTACCTTCGATCTGTTTAGGGTTCCAAGCTAACGGTGACGACTAAACGCAAGGATTTTACTCGTTGCATGGTTTGACCAAACACCTTATAACACGAACTAGCTATGGCCATGCATTACTTGTGTCCGTGTTTTCAAGAACATCCCTCTCAAACTATATGATGGTTTAATGCACTCGTGAGGCGGCTGCCCTAAAGGATGAATCATTCCAGGCACATTAACATGCCCTAATTCTCTCCTCTTGGAAAGGGCTTGTTGCACACAATTATTTGTACTACTATTTAAAGTGCTGTATGGCGGTGTAATAATGAAGCATTTGTGGCTCTCTGGTGAAGCAATGAACAAATATGGACCATGGACCAGGAGCGTGGAGCCCACGGCATTACACCTCGAGAAACGAGAGGAACCGTCATTTCCGGTCCTTTGATTGAAACAATCTGCCTCTAAATGGAGCCCACTTGTCTCACCCACCTTGAAGAAATTGGTTAAAAAACCAACACCACTTTTTTCAATGGACACGGACATGCCACTAAATTATTGGACTATTTGCTTTATACTAATTATTGGACTATTTGCTTTATAGTAGTGTTCGCACGTTGGGGTTGTAATTGTTTTAAAGCAGAGAGATATAAGACTAAATATATTAATTTTAATCAATTTATTTAATTAATGGATCAAACTTTGTTACGATTTTAGTGCCTCATATGGGTTAAGTCTAATATTGATCATGTGTATATAAGTTTTTGGACACTCTTTTTTTGTAAGCCAATTTTTAAAGTGAATTATACTTAAAGGTTTGTATCATTTGGTATCAAAGCTAACCATCACGTTAAGTATGAGATCAAATTAGTTATAGCTTTGTGATTAAGTCACAGAAAAGGTAACCTATAGGCCGGATTAAAATGTATTGGTACTATGTAGAGACATAGTATTAAGTTTTTAAATACTGATACATGAGTTATTGAGTTAATGTCGATAGAGTAACCTATCATGAACGTCAACTGCGAAGTATGGTGATATGTTACAATTCTAGTACTTCACACGGATTAAGTCAAATTTTAAGCATATATATATTATTAAACACATTTTCTTAACAAGCCAATTTTTAATAATGTGTTCTACCCAAAATTTGTGTCGGTCTTTTTAACTTTTAACATGTTAATTTCATATATAAAAAAAAAATTGTGAAACCAATTTAAGATCCCCATATCACCTGCTTTGAGTGTCCTTTGTGTGACCACATTGTCTATACACCGACACTTTTCATTGCCTTTTTTCTTGTTGACATTTACTGTTCTTTTGGCCGGTCTTATCTTATCCATGAAGTTGCAGGAAATTCGTACTGATTTCCTCGTATGCTGTTTTAAGAGGTGAAAATGCCCAAAAATGAATTGAATTGAATTCCACTTGGTGGCCGGGGTGTTTATATGTACTACTGTGTCTCTGCATTCAATTATGACCGTTGAAGTTTACCATGTCAATTATCAAAATAAATAAATAAATGAGTAAACTTTATGTGTCAGAGTGATAGACGTGACTTCGGTCGGATCCAATTCATGCATTTCTTCTTTCAAATATTTCTACACATCTTCAAAAATAAAAAAATAAAAAAAATTGCTATGTATTCTCTTAATATTTTTCTTGCGTTATTTTTGTCTTTAAGTAAAAATTATTTTATAAAAAACAAAAAAAAAAATTACTCTTATTTCTTACTTAATTTTTATAAAATAATTTTCACCTATGACGAGAATGACACAAGGAAAACACTTAGCATTTTTATTTTTAAAAATAATAAATAGGTTTATACACTTTTTTTTTTTTTTGTAATAAGGTTTATACACTTAATTCTCATCTTCTTCTTTCTTTTTTTTTTTTGGACAGAAATAGTCAAATAAAAAATGCATTTTATGGGTGACATGTGTCATGATCTGATTGGTGTTTACGTAGCATTTGATGAGTTCAATCAAAACTTATTCAGGAGCTTGGTGCAAGAACCTATTTGTTATTTTTTAGATATAAGAAAGAACTTCTAGAACATTTTTATACCGCGTGAAATTTATTACAAATCGGCATAACCATAAGGAATAATGATACATTTTCCTTACATTTTAACCGCTCAAAACTTTCTAGCATCACCATTTTTCTAATGAAATTAACCAAGGCATCAATTCCATCCATTGCTATACATATTTTGTATAGCAAAAGGATAGTGAAGATTAGTTTATGGCATGCAATGTATTAGGTACCTAACTAATACTTCAAAAGTTTCATAATGAATGAAACGTGAAAAGTTTAAGTCTTAAAATCTATCACATACTAAGCTTGGCCCTATTTAGCGTTTGCACCCTAAATTAGATCATAACGATCCACCACACACTTTCGTATTGACATTCACAATTGCCAGCTTTATAACGGGGCTTTCACTCGAGATACGATAACCTTTTTTACAAGTAACGTTTTACCTAAGTTGCTCTCTTTGAAATTCATACACATAACGTGGCTACCGCTCTCATTAATCATTATAACTCGACCCAATTACCTTAAATTGAGCCCCACTAACAAAATTAAAGAGAAGGGGACAGGACATCACTGGACTTTGAAGCTGACATGAATTTAGAACTAATTAATGGTCTTCCATTGGCCATTGAATATTTTATTTTAGTGTCTTAAGTTACATTATTTTATCTGGGTTTCTCAAAAACATTCACGCACCCACAGTAATATATATATATTTATATATATATCAAATAAAAGTATATCATTAAAAAAAAAATGAACATGAAATGACACGGAGTTCTTGTTGATGCTTAATCTAATAATCATGGGTTTTCAAATTGAAGTACAATAATCCCAACACAATCTAACAGACCCTAGATGTACCTGTACAGAAGAAGGCAACCTTTTCAAATAAACAAATAATGTTAAATCATTGATTGTCTTATTAATTTAATAATTTAATTAATATATTAATATTATTTCTTAAATATTTAATTGAAAAAATAAATAACAAAGATAAAATTCAAACCCATAGTTTTTTTTTAACAAATATATTCTTCATTGATGAATAAAAGATCATCCAGGGCAATTTGCTCACTAATTACAATACCACATGTTGGGTCGTGGATCAATCTCAAACGGGCCCAGTAGTTCGTTGGCCCAAGTAAGCTAAAGCCCGAGAGCGTCTCAGGCCTCGAACGTCCGAGACCTCTTATCGGATCCGAGAAGCCAAGATCGAGGCCTAGGACTCGGATTCGAGATACATGTCTGAAGCCTCCGAGACCCACGTGTCCGAGGCCTCCGAGACCTTCTAGTTTGAAGACCTCCAAATCCGAGGCCCTTGCATCCGAGACCCTGGAATTTAGGGATCGGGGATCTGAATCCATTTGAATTCAAATGGATATGATCTTATCTATCCAATTCAAATGCTGAGAGCCTGGAAACATGGAATCAGATACTCTATCTGCAGGAATTTGAAATTCAAACTCCAACGACCGAATCCTACCTTGATCTCCACAATCAAGGGACGGATAACTACTCAAATTCCTCGGTAACAGACTGCCACGCAGCAAATCAGGGAAGAGTCAGTCACTGGTTAAGGGACTACCACTTTATGTCTATATAATGCAAGTCTCTACCTCACATTCAGGTAACGCAACTTTTGCACTCTTACGCTTTTGTTGCTCTCTCATTACTCTCTACAGCAAACACTGACTTAGGCATCGGAGTGGTCTCGCCGGCTCACCCCCGGTCTCTTCGATCCTACTGTCTCTCTCATTGTGCAAGCCAATTTACACTAGGAGCACTCGAACCTGGGATCTGACAAGAGTGCCATGTCACCAATCGGAAATTGTGCTTCAACACCACATGTACAATTTAGAATTTTTTCAAGCCAAACGCTATTTATGACATACTTGATGGCTTATCTAGTCAAACCGTGAGCTGCTAAATTTACGTCCCTTTTTACATGTTCAATCCTACATGATTTCATTCAATGAATGCATACATTCTTGAATACCATCTACAAAGCATTTATTCTGATACTTTTTTTTTTTGTTGACATTGACATGTACACGCAAGGAAAGAGGAAAGAAAATTCAAAGTAATGACATTCACTTCATTAGGTGCAGGGTTGTAATTAAGCTGAGCCGAGTCGAGCTTTAGGATTTCAAGCTTGGCTCGTTTACGAAGATACTTATTTGAGCCGAGCTAGAAAATGCGTGTTCAAGCTCAGCTCATTTAAAATTCGAGCGAGCTCGAACTCAAACTCGAGTTCGTTGTGAATGCTACTCGAGCCAAGTTGGGCCCAACTCGAGCTCAAGTTAAGTTATTAAATTCTTTAATGTATGATCCGAGCAAAGTTCAAGCCAGAATTTTAAAACAACTTCTAGATATTTATCTATAGTATAAATTACTATAACTAATTTTAGTAATATATATACAAGATATATGAACAAGCTAACTAACTAGTTAATATGTTAATTAGTACATGCACATATAAATATTAAATAACCTATATAACATATATTACTTAATTACTAATATACAAATTTATATAACTCTTTTCTGTAATATATATATATGATTTATGAACGAGCTAATGAGCCTGACGAGCTCGACTTAAACGAGTCGAACTCACGAGTCATCGTCGAGCTTAATCGAGTGAGTCGGATATGTGTCACTAGCTAATCGAGCGAGTTTCAACAGTAACGAGCGAGCTTGTACAGTGTCAAGCTCGAGTTCGGGTCGAGCTTAGCCGATAGCTAATGAGCCGAATGAGCTCGACTTAAACGAGTCGAACTCACGAGTCCCCGTCGAGCTTAATAGAGCAAGCTAGGTATGTGTCACTAGCTAATCGAGCGAGTTTTAACAGTAACGAGCGAGCTTATACAGTGTCGAGCTCGAGTTCAAGTCAAGCTTAGCCAAGCGGGTATCAAGCGAGTTGTCGAGTGTGTTGGCTCATTTACAGCCTATATATAGTAACCGACTGTCCCAAAAAATAGCTGATTTTATCATTTGCTATATATAGTATATGTGTGTGTGCAATAAATATGTCAACTTTGGGTCTCATGTTGAGGGAGACATCATTGTCATCTTGCTTGAGGGAGACACCATTGCCATCCAAGGCTTTAAAGCTATTTTAAGTTTTTCATCACCACCATTATTAGAAAATCTAAGCCCTCATCAGGTTGCCTTTGGAGCAGGGCCTGCCAAACCCCTTGGACTCTATAGAGCAGATTTTTATTTAGAGCAAGAAATTAGGGATGCTTTTGGACCCACTTTTGGCACACTTATTCAATTTGAGTAAGATTAAATATTAGACTCTCATTTCACTTTTATTTTATTGGATCGAAATTGCAACATTAATTTGTCATTGGATTAGTCTTATTTGAAGGTTAAATATTATTCAATTCGAGTAAGGTTAAATATTAGACTCTCATTTCACTTTTATTTTATTGGATCGAAATTGCAGCAATAATATGTCATTGGATTAGTCTTATTTGAGAAATGAAAAAATTTAAGGGCTAATAGGCATGATCACATCAGCCTAATAAGATGTGAACATGTGGTGTATAGCTTTATTTGAGTAAAGCTATACACCATACTTTTTTTTTTTTTTTCATTTTGCTAATGTAACATTATCGATCTGCTCTTATTTCTTAAAAAAATAATAATAATTTAAGAGAGCCGCATCAATAAAATGAGGTAAAAATATAATTTATATCATTTCTCATAAAGTTTTGCCAAAAGTAGCATGATTTTGACTTTGCTGAGGATCATATTTAACACGGTTAAATTTGGCCAGGGCCTGCTAACTTGGTCAAACTTGAGAAATAAAAGGTTAAAAAAACAATAGAAAGAAATCCAACTACTTCCTTCTTTTTTTCCTTTTTCTCTTTTTTTTTTTTTTTTTTTTNGTTAAATTTGGCCAGGGCCTGCTAACTTGGTCAAACTTGAAAAATAAAAGGTTAAAAAAACAATAGAAAGAAATCCAACTACTTCCTTCTTTTTCTCTTTTTTCTTTTTTTTCTTTTTTTTTGCTTTAAAAATGTTGTTTGATACTATTTAGGGGTAATTACCTTTTGCCCCCATAAACTATAGTACTTTAACACTTTCCTCCCATGAACTACCAATTATAACACTTAACCCTAACAAACTATCATCATATGACACTTTTCCCCCTTCCGTTAGTTAAAAGGGTTAAAACTAACGGTCAACGGTCATGTGACTTGCATGTGCTATTTTAAATTTTTTTTCCTTACATTTTTGCCTTCACTTTAGATTTTTGGATTAGAGTTTATGAGGGTATAAGAGTCATTTTATTGATCTGAAGTGAGAGCAAAAATGGAAAGAAAAAAATTTAAAATAGTTGACCGTTAGATTTAACCCATTTGACTAACGGAAGGGGGAAAGTGTTATAAGATGATAGTTTGATGGGGTCAAGTGTCATAGTTGGTAGTTCATGAAAAAAAAATGTCAATGCATTATAATTCATGGGGACAAAAAGTAATTACCCTTACTATTTAAATAGTATAACTATTTAGCCAATGACTGTTTTGAAAGGGTAGTTTTTTGTTTGAAAAAAAGAAAAAGAAAAAAGTAATGATATGACTTAAAGGTTAAATTCTAAGACCGGCTAGGAGGAGAGCCACTTTCTACCATTTCTCTTTTACTTTGTTCCATTTCACCCCTTTTATCCTCCCCATCTCCTCTTTCAATTCCTACTTCTTGTCCCACCGTCCGATTGCCACCAATCCATCACCGATTCACAACCGACTTTCTGTGCGGTCAATAAGCAAAATAAAAATACTTTCTCAACTCCAGTTAGATAGTTTTCAAACGAAATTTGAATTTTATTTGACAAGTTTCCTTAATTTTTTGTCTTGTTGATTTGTAATTGTCCTTTTGTCCTTTTGGTCCATGTTCCATTAATTTACTTTTTTTATTCATTTATAAAACATATACTTAACCAATTTCCTTTCTTTTCCATTTGCACAGATCCATTGCAATAAACAAGTTCATCTTGCTCACCTCTCAAACAGCTACCGCTTTCACTGTCGAATCTCTCGCCGGCCGTCCTATTCGTCGTTGATTATGTTTTCCACCAACATTATTTTTGCTAGTATCATGTTATATAAATACGATTTTTGCCTTTATTGTACTTGGATATTTAAGAAGGTTATTTGATAAAAACTAGAAAAATAAATAAATCGTCAACATGGTTTGATAAGAGTCTATTTCTTTTATGTCCTGCCCAGGTCACACCTAAAGATTGCCATTTAGAAGCCAACAAGTACAAAATTCTCAATTGCTCAGCCTTCTACAAAATGTATGAACTACAATTTTTGTACAATAAAAATTTTGGAGGAGCGTGGAGAACAATTAAAGAAATAGACTAAGAATTAGAGAAGAGGATGAAGAAGAAAACCAAGATGAGAAGAAGCTCTTGCAGCCTAAAGATTGAACAATTATGGCTATACTTCATTGATTTCACCTTCCCTGCATACACCCACACCTATCACCATGGTGCCTTTCTTCTGTGGGTTCATGACTCTGCAACAGTTTCTTCGTGGAGACTGCCATAAACCAAGCAAAAGGAAACCACATTAAACATTTTTCCTTCATATTTTCCAGAATTTTTCCAATAGGGTCTGTTTAGTTATGAAATAACATGATCATCCTATGTGACAAGGACTTGTTGCATCCAAATCAGCTGATAGGGCTCAGAAATTGGGGTGAAATTGAAACAAACTTCAAACATTTGAATGCAAAAATCAGAACTCCAATGAACAAATTGAAAACTAAGTGAAACTTGGAGGTGGTGTTGTATATGGGTAATTCATCCTCAGTAATGGCAGTCTGAAAAACAGAGGAAGAGAGATGGAAGAAACCACTTACTCTATCCCATAGATATGGGTCGGGCTTCTTATAGACCTCCACTCTGTCAAGACTGGAAGGATCAGCCATCTTCCACTTGCACGAGGGGTGAGAGACGCGATGCCGAACATATTCACTCACTGTCTGGTTCATTGAAGAGATTAATCTTGCCTTTGACAAGTAAAATACAAAAGGCTTTTGGCAGGGGTTTCGGCTAACTGGACGGGTGTTGAATGCGTATGCAGTATAATCTGCCTTTCTGTACCAATTCAAGAATGTCCTCGAAGGCATTTCTATCTCACGAGGTGAAAAGACTCCCCGGAATATTTGAACAGCAAAGCCCCATGAAACCGAAATAGTCCAACTCCTCGATTTGTCGTAGCAAATCGATTGCTGCATGAGCCCTGCAGAGTCCAACTTCATAGGTATGGTAAGCCGCTGGAGGGCTTGAACCCGAGTCACATTGGGGAAGATGGGCTCAACCACATCGAGGTGATGCAACGACACCAAGGGCGTCACCGGATGCGCCGCAAGAAGCCCAAATAAGTTCCCATACACATCATACTGTTTGTCATTGACCAAAAACAGAAAGTGTTAGAACCAGTGATGTAGACCTTTCACAACAATGCACTACAAATTAGGGCATACATTGTAGAAATGAAATTAGGGCAACACCATCCACATCCCTCACCTGCTTCAGCTAACCCTAAAAGGCAATGTTGTCTATTAGAACAGAAATACTGAATTCAACCCGTCTCTCCATAATTACAATAGAGAGAACCCATTTAATTTTCTTCAATTACAAAGCCAAAAAATTTCCAGATTTGAAAAAGTGTTTCAAACTTCCTCATTCAATCTCATTATTAAGTTCACTTGCGTATTTAACTTTGTACTTGCCAACAAACTTAAAACATATTCATTTAAAACAGGCAGCCTAGGTTTCCAAACAAATGGGCATTCGCCAATAATGTGTCTTTCGTTTATATGAATTAAAATTAAATTGAGACCAATAGAGCTCTGTCTTGGACCTTGCACTCTTCTTCTTCTTCTTCTTTGTATGTATATGCTCAGAAAGTCTCCCTCCATGTACAGTATTCTACAAAAGGAAAGTGATCTCAACGAACCACAAAATGTTCGTGGGTTTCAGACTGTAACATATGGGTCCCAACGCCTTTTAACACGTGGGTCCCAACGCGTTACCGACGACCCAGGAAATGGACAAGATAGAGCTAACAACCCTATTGATATCAGACTCCCAAAGATACACCAATAATCTTACTGTCTAGAAAGTCCGATATATCGGAAATCCAGATACCCAGAAACGAAATACCGGAGATAGGATCCGAAACGAAACCCAGAAAAGGAAAAGCAATAACCGTAGTTAAAAAAAACAAATGGCACCGACAAATTGGTGAAAGCGAGACGGACCTGGTGAAAGCCGAGTTCTTTGGTGAGTGGGACACCGAGTTCGGCCATGCAAGCCTGCATGCGATCATCGGAGCCGTACAGACCCGGGTACCTCTGTATGCAGCGGTCCTGCATTCCGGCGAGTGCTTTCGCTAATGGGTAGCTGAGAGCGAAGCCTCCACCGCCGTAGGCCATGCCGTACGAGAAGTATATGTTCTGCAAGTGGCTCTCCGATAAGCTTCCGATATAGTAGAACTGGTTGTGGTCGTACTTGCGGAGAATCCGGACCAAGTTCTCGGTGACGAAAACGGTATCGTCGTCGCCCATCACGAACCAGTGGACGTCTTCGAGCCCGAGACGCAGCGTCTCGGACACGATCCGCGAGATCCGAATCGCGGACCGGTGCCCCTGCCGGTTCGTGTACGAAAACCGCGACGTGTTACCGGAGATCCTTACCTGCGGTAGGCCGCTGTCGCGGGAGCTCTTCACCGGACGGTCCAGCCACACTACGCCACGCATTTCCTTGGGCTTGAACCAGAGCTTGATATAGTTCTTCCTCTTCTCCCAGAACTTCGCGGAGGCCGCGATTCCGAACACCACGTTCCGGAGCTCCGTTCTCCGGTGACCCTGAATCAACGGCGACGATGACTCGGTGGTGTTCAGCACCGAAGACGAAGAAGAAGTTGAAGAGAGTCGGTGGCGGGGATTGGAAAAAGGCTCGTCATCGCAGGCGCGTGAGGTGGAGACGAGCTTGAGCGTGTAGACCATGTAGGTGACAGAAACGGAGAGGATGAGCCATACCAGTATCTTCGGTAAAGTCCGGTTCTGCGGACCCGACCCGGCCATGGGTGTCCCTAGAGAGGGGCTTCTCATCTGATCCCAAATCCCTTTCTCCAACTCCTTCTGGCCGGCTTTCATAGTCTCAGAGCTTCACAACTCCAAACAAAACCCCAAAAATCAATGTGGGCGTTTGGAGAAGTGAAAAGAAGATTAGGAAAACCCGGATCTCATTGAAACGATCAGAATCAGGAAGACCCAGAAAGGGAAAATGGGAATGGGAGTGGGAGTGAGGAAGAAGACGAAAAGCAGAGGGGGGGCTAAACCGTAAAGGTAAGAAACAGCATGCAGAGGTGCCAGGTTGCAGAGCCTCTCAGCGAATAGAGATGACAGTGATGAGCAACACTCTTTCTCTTTTATACGTGTGGAATTTTCTTTTGTTTCCGGTGAGGTATCTTGAGGGAGATTTTTTTATGTGATCACTTGGATCTCTTAAACGTGTGAGCGATATTTTCTGGAGGCTCGGTTTAATCTTTCTTTGCTTCTCATTATCTATTAAATTAGTATTTATCATTTTTAAAAATATGATAAATACTAAGGTATTGATAAAAAGTATTGAATATTGATGTGAACAAAATTTAAACCATTTAACTGAATATTGTTTGCTAATTTTTTTTTTTATTTTTTTCAGAGTGAAAATATTATCAAACAATTTAAAGATAAAATACTCAAAAAATGGTCATATCTGAACATTTTTTAAACAAAAAAAAAAAACTCATTTTCAAAAGCATTAACAAATGAAATCAGTTTTTTTTTTTTTTTTTCATGTTCGTTCTCAAAAGTTTAAAATATGATAAACATTGAGATAACATACTAAAAAGATAAGAACCAATATATAATTTCACAGATTCAACATAGATTTACAAACCTTGGGCTTGTAAGAGCATATTTGCAATGTAGTTAAAAGAGAGATATTAGCTATATTTAGTTTCTTTTTTTTTTTTTTTGCTTCAACAGAATAACTTTATATTAGCTATTATACTTTAACTGCTACAGTGAGTAGCTATTTACTATAACACACTAGATTGAATATAATATTATTTAATTTAATATTATTTTCAATATTATTTTTTCTTTGTTTTGGGTATTCGAACTCTTCCTTTTCCTTCGAACCTTTTATTAGTTGTTATTAATTTTAAGAATTAGTACTTGCATGTGAGATGAATGTTTCTCATATGTGCTTATTTTTTTTTTTTATTAATAATTTATATATATATGTGATTGTTTTTCCATTTAATTAAGTGTTAGAAATAACATAATAAAAAAAGAATAAGAAATAATATTAATGGAATAAAGAATCTATTGGAGTTGGCGTTACTGGTAGAGATGCTCTAAGGTTGCAACCACAATAATACATATTTTCAATCTAAGTTCAAGTGGCGGCGCCACGTGACGGCACCCCAAGCTTAAATAAAAGAAAAAAAAAATTTGCTATTTTTTTACCCAAGTTCTACACGACACCCAAAAAAAAAAAAAAAATCTCTCTAACATACATAGTGTTACCACTCGGTACCCTAAAAAAAAATTTAGCAACACGAACCCTAATATAAATTATCTAACTCCACCACGGAATCTAACATTAAAATAAATACTCATCAAACGCTCAAACCATGCATTAAAAAATATATATATAAATAAATAAAATCATGCATGATACAACTCAACAAACGAGATCTGAGAGTTGTTGAGTGGGGCGAGGCGTGTCACGTGTGGGCCAGGAAGGGTTCAATTTTCCACGAATCAAGACGGGCTTGGAGGAGGAGGGAGTCCATGACGCGTCTCATCTTACCTGGACGGAATTCACTACGTTGCTCTGTCGGCTGTCGTTTTTATCTCTCTATTGATTTTCGATAACCCATAATTTTATTTTATTATTTTTATTTATTTATTTATTTTTGTAAATTTGTGGCATTATCTATTTGCATCTTATTTAATATTATTATTCTGTTTGCATCTTATTTAAATGCATTAATTTGAATGGCTTTTTTATTTATTAACGAAATCCAAAGAGTTAATGTATTAAATAAAGGACAAATTTTTATTAAAGAGTTAATGTATTAAATGGCAATGTATATACATATCCTCATACCAATTTTTATTAATAATAATAATAATAATTCATGGGCTTATATTAGCTTAATTGGGTAAGGATGTAATATGATATATAACATTTCTCATTAAATAAAGGAGAAAATTTTCTTTTAAATTTGGCTAATGAAAATTGTTTTAATTCAATTTTTTTAAATTTATATCCCTAAGCATGTGAAAATTCTTGTTATTCTAGAAATGTTAAATAACAATGAATTTTTAAAAAGTAGTAGGATTAACTAGATTGAAATTTATAGATAAGGGAAAGGTCCGGTATTCAAATATTTAAAGTAGAGGTGGTAATTCATGTTTGCGTGTCGTCGTGTTCGGATCATGTTAATACATGGGTATAAGACTTTATATGTCAACCCTAACTTAACCTACTCAATTAAACGGGGTTAAATCTCTCAACTTTAATCCTCTAATCTTATATTAGGTTTGTATCAAGTTAATAGGCCATGTCAAAAATTGATAGTCCATTGTGTTGTGTGCTAAATTCGGGCCGTGTCATAACATAGGTATAAGACTTTATAGGTCAATCATAACCCGACTCATTTAATTAAACGGATCAGACTCTTCGATCTTAACTCTTTAATTTTGTGTTGAGTTCATGAATCGTGTCAAAAATTGCCTACCATAATCCTTTAGACAAAGGTTACGTCGCTATTAAAGCTATCTTCTTTGCCAACTGCATTGCATCAACGTGCAACTCTCAAACAATTATAGAACTAAAAAGCTTTGAAAATTTATCGAAAATCTATGCCCTTATAAGGACCCAAGTAAACTTCCGCCCGCATGTTCACTATGACATGAGTTGAATTTAATGAACTAGAATAAAAATGTCACTTGTAGAAATACGATTCATTTGGTGGATAAATTAGATTATATAATATCACACAGCAAATATGTTGCTACTACGTTGTTTAAAATTTTTAAATGATGTGATATCACGTATATAGTTAGATGTAACAAAACAAAATATGAACCATAAAAAAAATCTTCTCTATTTCACTTTAAAATGGAGATCATCCAACTCTATATTGCAAAGACCTTTGATTTTTAGTGAATAAAGGAAACAAGATTGATGTTATCTATTTTAAGCCAAATGAAGATGAATTATTTTATGGTTCAGATTCGATTTCATAGCATCATATATGTCGTTAAATGTTGTAACATCTGATCAAAATTATGAAGTGGCATTTATATTATTAAATATTGATGTGGCACTTTCATCCTGCGTCCTGTGGACACAAGACAGAGGATGCAAGCCTTGCTCTTCTTAATTTATGAGTTATATTATAAGATTATACCAATGGAACCGGTAAACCGCTAAAACCCACTAACCCTAGATAGTCATTATCTCGATATATCCATATTAATTTGCTTAGATAATCAGCAACAACAAAACCATCCAATATTTTTTTAAATAATTAATTTTAAAAAAAAATCATCCAAATTGGTTAACAAAGATATCTTCCTCGTATTATAGGCAAAGCACCTCTAAATACGACGTCAAAAAGCTTTGGAAAGCGATGCTTCGTTGGTCCCTTTTCCTGCTCTTTGAGCTTTAGTTCCACACAAGTTTGAATTTTACCACAGTTTTTTTGGGACGATAAATTTTTATAGGACTTACGAATTTAATATTGGCGCAATATAAAATTAACAGATTAGAATTTAGTGTTATGAAATTCAGATCAAATCGAGTTTTGACCGGGTTAGACTTTATTAATAAATAGATTAATCTAACCCACATTCCCACCATGGCTTATACGTGAGATTCATTTGGTTTAATATTATCTTGTTTTTGATATTTATGCGAAAATGTTATGTATTTTTTTAGTGTTTTTTTTGTGTGTCCTTTTAACTATAATGCGGCTTTAAAAATCAGCAATATATAAGGAAATGTTTGGTATTTTTTAGTATTCTCTTGATGTATTTCCAACCATAATGTGACTTTAAAAATCACCCATATATATGTCCTTTGAATTGTTTGTTGTCTTCATATGACTTTTGAAAATTTATTTTTAGTTTTGAAAGTACTTTTAATTACCAAAGGAGGCATATAACTTTTTCTTTTTCTTTTTTCCTAGGCAAGAATAAATAAAATTAAATAAAATAAAAAAAAGACATGAACTGGCAATGGCTGGCAAAAGGCTTGGACTTTAAAAGGAAATGACAAAAGGAATCGATGGGAAATTAAGACCTGCCCCACTGGCTTCCTTCTTTTGTAAAAAAATTTTAGCCTTCTGAAACAAGGCCTCGGTTACTAGTTACTACCCAACAAAACCAGAGTTTATATATATATATATATATATATATAGGGTGGTGATGATGAATATCCCGAAGGCGTGAGGAAATAGTTCAATCCTGAAGGCGTGAGGAAATATATTATATGAAGGCGTGACGGAACTATTCCCTCACGCCTTCGGGACGTATATCACGGTCCATATATATATATCGAGCGAAGTTTATAATTTATGAGGAATGCTGCGATTTTTTTTTAATATTATTTTCTAAAAAGCAGAAAAAAAAAAAAAATTTATCCCACTTGCCCATCTATTTTTAAAATATAATAAAAAAAAAATCACGTAATATCAAGAGAATGCCAAAAAACCACCAAGAGAAATGGTAGCATTTCCGTATAATTTATATATGAAATATAAGAACAACAATTCATTATTATTGCAATTACTTAGACCGCAAACATTCCATCGAACTCAAATTCCAACAATTCACCACTCTCATGGCTAACATTGAGAAAAGAGTTACAATAAATCAAGACACAAAGAACTCTTACAATAATTCAAAATACAAGAGTTACAAATGATAAATTAACTTTATTATTGTTAATAACATTCATACTCTTTCTTTATAAATATAGTATTGTATACAATCAATGATATCAAGGAAATATGTAGCTAAGAAAAAGCTTTGATGTGTAGACCTATGTTATAGGCTGAACTACCTTAAAAATCGAAGCCTAAAAAAAAAAGAAACTCGGAAAAGGTGGACTCTAGGTGTCGGGTCACCAAAAAGCCGGAAGCTAGACTATAGTGGGTCGGGGAATCGAAGAAGGTGGATTCTAGGGGTTTGGGGCACCGAAGAAGGTGGACTATAGGGATCGGGTCACCAAAAAGCCGGAAGGTGGACTCTAGGGTTTCACTCACCACGGAAGCTACACTATATAGGGAGCTGGTCACCAAAAGCTAGAAGGTGGACTCTAGGGTTTCAGTCAACAAAAAGCTGGAAGCTGGACCATATAGGGTTGCCTCTTCTGAACCCACCACCTCGTGTCTTTCCCATAGTTGTTTGTCCACATGTCATCGGAGTTGTAGCAGTCATCATTTCTCTTCTCTAAATTTTAAGTTATAATATGGTATCAGAGCCTCAAAATTCATGCGAGTATTGATACTTTTTTTTTTCTTCTACATCTACAACTACAGCCAAAATTCACCCGGCGTTGTTACATTGTTTCTTGTTTCATGTGGATCAGAGTTATCTGTTATTAGGTTGTTCAAATTAAAAATAATAATAATAAGTAAATAAATAATTTAAGAGAGGGAGTTACAAAATCCACCTACCTGTAACCGGAGCATCAGATAGATTATCATTGGGAGTGTAACCACTCCAAAATTCTTAAATGCCTCTAAAAATTTGATTTTTTTTTTTTTTTTTTTTTTTAACTTCACTTACTTCCCTTAACTTTTACGATTTTATCTGACTTTATCCCTGACTTCAAAATTACACAATTCTCAAAACGATTCAGTTTTAGTTTTGGAGTCAAGGGTAAAATTGGTATTCCGTTAAGATTTTCTGTAAAAAAGGGACAAAGTAAGAGAAAACCAAATTTTAATACACCTAAATGAGATGTTTTGAACATTAGAAATGGCTAAAGTTCAAGGGGTAAGTGAAGTTTTCCCCTTTTTTTTCTTCTTGTTTTTATGAATTGACTTCCCAAAATTAATTTTTACCTTCATTTTTTTTTTAAGTTTCGTCCATACCCTCCTAAAATTGGAAAAGGATCCTCTTTATTTCATTTGAAATAAAAGAGGAAACAGTCCCTATTTAAAAATAAAAAAAATAAAAAAAAAAATTGTCCAAAAATAGAAAATGACAATATTACCCTTCTTAAAGTAAGTAACAGGGTCTTCTCCATTTCATTTAGGATTCGTTTTTTCTAAGATTCTAATTCTGTCACTCAAACTCACTCACTAACTAATTTAGGAGAGATGAAGTCTACAACTCTTGTTTCTTAAACTGTCCAAAAATTTTTAGACAGCGGAATAACACGAAATCATCGTCAATCCTTTCACCTAATTTTGACACTCGTGAGGCCTAAAGAAGACCTTTTTGACACATGTTGTGCAGCTGGTAGCAATGATTTGAGGTACATCTAGATCTAGGCCATAAAAATAAAGAAACCACAAAAAAAAAAAACAAAAAAAAAAAGTAAAAGTAAAAGCAATAATGTAATGCGTGATGACTGTGGAAGCATGTTGGACACGTGTTGGAAGCTCCCAACTCCCCCATCAATTCTCGCATGTGAATTATGATACGTGGAACGTTGTAGGTGTGTTTAGTGGGGGGGTCGGTGTGTTTAGTGGATCCTCTACAATGGGAGGACCATTTTTTTAGGTTGAATATTAAAAGAAAATAAAAAAAAGGAAATATTTGGGTTTTTCTTCTATTTTTTATTGGATTAAATATTCTCTAAAATTGATGATGTGTTTTATTTAATTTAAATTAAATTATCAATATTTGTAACTTTTGTTGACTCAACACTTAACACATGAATATTTTATTCACATTTTAGTGTATTTTAAAAGTAATATAGAAAATGGTTGAAATTTGAAAAAAATATACTTGATAAAATATCTTATAAATTTTAAAAGACCTTGATCTGTTTTTATTTAATAACATAAGAATTAGTTAATTGTATTGGTGATATATAAAACTGAAAACAATGCTTTAATTTATTTAACCACACGAATAAAATAATATGTATTTAAAAATGGAAGTGAAAATTACATGCTCTAATTTATTTTATCTGTGTACTCTCTCTAGAAATCACTTCTTCCCTCTTTTTTCAGGCAACAAAAATAATAAAAAACCTTAAAGAGGAAAAATTTAGATTTAGATCTAAATTTTTACTATTTTTACAAAAATAGTAAAAAACCGTTTTCACATTTACGTTACATGACACAATTTTTTTTTTTCTTTTTTAAAACAATATCCTCCAAAAAAACATTAACAGCGAAAGCGTTTATCGATTTTGACTTGATAAAGCCCAATTAAGCACATAAATAGGTTAGATCATTGGAAGAGAAAGCTGAGAAATGGAGAGGCCAACCAATTAAGGACATGAAAGAATTTGATTATGGTTTGACTCAATTTCTCTGTCTGGTTCTTGTTTTTCACTTTTAGACTAGTGTTGTCTCTCTCATTACTTCAATCCTGTTGTTGTGTTTATCTTTTTTCTGATGGGCAATGATGATGCCTTTAAGGTTGAAATTCAATGAAAATCTGATGCCCTTTTTTTGTCAACTAAGAGTACTACTAATACACTATTTGTGGCCGTGGTTCAGTTGCTTCAAAAAAAGTCTTTTTAAAGTGATTGGATATGTATTAAGGTGAGAGTTCAATTTTCGAAATGAAGATTTTTAATTCTGTTAGTAATAGCGGCCTTGGGTTTCAATGATGTCCTGATAGAGTTTGGTCAAGTTATAACTCAGTTGGACTTGAAGAAAGTGCCAACAACATTCACTGCCTAGGTTTCTCTATATAGCTCAAAAAAAAAACAAAAAAAAAAGGTACTACTTTGTAAAAGCTTAGCCAATTAGACTTTCAATATATATATATATATATATTTAAAAAAAGGAATTTTCCGAAATAATATTACTAACAGGAAGAAAAAGGGTCTCAAGTCAACCATTGAGCTAAATTATATATGAACCTTTAAAATGTTGACATATTCACCTATGTTTTTCTTATTCTTTCTAACATAAACTATTAGTTTATATTTTCCTAATCATAAAATGTCTTATATTGGTTTTTTTTTTTTTTTTTTTTTTTTAAAAAAAGAAGTTAGCCCAAAACTACAACCAATCGATAATTTAATGATTAATAATGTTATTTAGTACATTTTTATCTTAATTTTATGTTACTAGTGATGTGATGGTATTTATAATTTTTTTTTATTAAATAAGGACTAATCTAAGGGTTGATAGGTACTTTCAGTCTACAATATCAGCGTATAGTATTTAGCATTACTTATTAATAATATTTTAAAGTTATAGATTTTTTTTCTCAACCCAAATTCGGTTTATTTTAAGTTTTACCTCTCAACTTCATATTTTTTACATTCTTCTTTATACTCCAATCAATTTTTTTTTTTTTCGTAAAACCTTTTGGAAACATGACAAGTTTTTTATGTCATTATATATATATAGATCATTAAATCATTTAATTATCTCATTTGAGACATAAAATAGTTCTTGAAGTCCTATATATTTTATAGAAAGTATTTGTTCAGAGCTTGACTTCTAAGGGGCAGATATTATATTTAGGTTTTCTAAGAATCACTAATGATATCTGAAATAATCAAATCAATAATTCTAAGCTAAAAAAAAGCATAAAATTTATGCTAATGTAATGAGGGCTCGATTGACAATTTCCAATGGTCCTTAGTTTTTAAGAAAATTATAGTAAAAATATAATATCCTAAGCATAAGTTTACTATAAAACACCACAAATCTCTCAAAAATCAATACTATAGCTAAATCTCTACTATAAAATGGTATTATTGTTTATGGTACAAAACCAAACCTTGTGAACCAATAGCTCCCATTTTCAAGATATTGACTTTTTTGGACATAAACCCTAGTCTTTTAGGGCTTGACTTCTTGTTCAAAACTGAAACCATTATAGAACTAAAAGCCCCAGAAGCTTCTTTAAAATTCAATCCCTTATTGAGACCAAGTAAATTTTGGCGTGGATTGAAAGTAAGAAACAATAATATAAATGACATTTACATACCATTTCTATTGTAGATAACTTTGACCATATTATATAAACTAAAGTACCGCTCTAGTCTCTGAGACCGGTGAGTTTTGCAGTAATTTTTGTAAAATTCGGACAATTTAATTTTAAGGAATCATCATCAACCCATAAACCCGTTCAATTTACCTAATAATTTGTAACGAGCCAGCAAGTTAAAGCAGAAGTTGAAATCAATATTTTTATGATAGATTACCACACACTCTCTAGAACATTTTGTATAATTTTTCCTCAATAATATCTTTAATCCCATGTGAGAGTAACGATGGATGTTGGCTCAGGAGCAAAAAAAGGGGCATTAATTAGCTGCCTTTCCATGGTAGCTTACATAATCAGCAATTCTTACTTAAACCAACAACTAATAACTATGGGTTGGTTTGGTAAACGATTTTGGTTTGGTTTTGGTTTCGCACTGTAGCAGATGTGAAAAAAAGTAAGAATTGTTGGTATAGAAAAATGAAAAATTTTGTTTTGTAGTGATTTTTTTATTTGAAGAGTAATAAAAAGTGAGTGATGTGATGTTAAAAGTAAGAGAATGTTGAAAAAATGAAATTATTAATTGTGGGCCCCCTGCTACAGTGCGAAACCTGCCTTGAGCCAAAACCTTTTGCGAAACGAACCCCATATATATATAGTCACTCTGTGTACGTTAATCTATATATATAGATAAGAAAATCTGATAACTATATATATACAACTAATAACTATATATATATCGCCACCTTCCTCAGCGGTGTTCTGGCTAGATCGCACTTGAGCCTTCTCCGATTGATCGTTTTGCTTTTTGTTTTATGTTTTCTTTGGTTTTCCTGTATTTTGTTTTTGTTGGGGTTCCCTATATTTGCTTTAGTATTTCCTTGTTTTGCTTCTCTCTATTTGTTTATTGTGTTTTTTAGTTCTTACAGTTCTGCCGATCTTCTCCGCGCCTGTTTCGCCACTCTCTGTCCACTGTCGGGCCTTTTTTCGCGCCCCCACCGCATCGAGCTTCCAACACGTCCTTCAGTGTACAGGATCTGCTTGCACGCGATCGGTGTTTATTTTCCTGTATTTTTATTGTTTCTTTACTTGTAATAAGTCATGTCTTGATCGGCCTGCATTTGGGTGTGATGCTTGATCCAGATCTTTGGGTTATGGATGTGAGCATTATCCTAGCTTTCGGGTCGAGGATGACAAGTGTTGGATTGGGGTTCTCAGCCCTCAGTGTCAAGGAATAAGTGTTGGCCTGGGGTTCTTCCCCTAGTGTCAATGAATAATTGCTACTTATGTATTAGTTGGTTCTGTCTGGTACAGATCTGTATTTCATTGGTTGATTAGTCATAGGTTAGTGGATCTATTTTAAGAGTTAGAATTGTAATACGTCTTGTTTGACGTTAGTATCTTTGTAGTTTAGCTACGAATATTTCAGGGTATGCACTATATTATAAGAACTTTACTCTTGATTCAAGATGAATTTTTCAAAAAAAAAAAGATAAGAAAATCTGAAAATGGGAGTCAATTTATTAAATTAATTGCTAGCCAGGATTTCTTCCTCGTCTTGTTGTTCATTTCTCTGTCACTCTATGTACGTTAATCCTACAATAAGTGTACAAACCTCCACTGGATAGCATGTCAAAAAAAAAAAAAAAATGACCTCCACTGGATAGACAAACCCTTACAAGAGACAAGGTCAAAAATACCTCTTTGGAAAGGGATGTTTTGGGTCAACTCACCCTCGCATCCTCTGCACTTGGGCTATAGGCAGGGATGGAGCGAGGAAATTTTATGGGAAGGTGCCAACCAATTTGTTTTTGTTTTTTTTTAGTTCTTTAGAATTTTTTTATGAAAAAAAAATTATTTTAGTTGCTTTTTATAAACTAAAGACTACGATTTGTGCCAAAAAAAGTGAGCATTTGAAAGTAAGGGCCAAAAATCAAAAAACTTAAGAGTATGATTGATTTTAAAGATGTCCTACTAATTAACCAGACTCTTACTATTAATTAATTAAAACGATGGATTATATGGTTGCCTAACCCTCAGCTTCACTGTTCACCTTGCCGAACTGAAATTGCGTTATTAAGTTTTGATTTAATGTTCTAAAACATGCAACAAAAGATAAAATGGTAATTAACAAAGAAGATGAAACTCAATATGGTTTGACAATGACATTGAAAACGATTGATAATTGTAGTGGATTGACATAATATATTCTCCCACTTGAATACTTACTTTTTCCTACTTCATAAAGTAAATTAAGTGAAGCATGCATGTTATGTTCATTTCAATGGGCCTTTATTAGGGCCGCACTAACTTAAGTGAACTATCTTATGCTCATTTTCAGTGGCCTTGATCATTATGCATACCTTGTTACCACATCCCAAAGTGGGCTGCTTTCTTTATGTTTTGTTTGGTAGCTTTTGCAGTTGTGTTTCTAGAAGAAGATTTATGGATATTTCAGGATTTTTCTCAAACTGTTATTTAATTTATAATGTCTCTTCAAACTTTAAATTAAGACAATATTGTTTGTCTAAACTATAAAAAATTGTCAATACTATCCTACAACGATAAAATATCCTTAAGCACATCAAGCAAGTATACACGAGAATCCCATGTTTGTATCATCACGCCCTAAGAAAAAGGATGGGGCGTGTGATGAAAATTAGGCTGGCCAGTCCATATAATCCTTTTTTTCTTGATATGAGATGGACATATATTATACCAGGAAGCTCCCGTGGCAAACCCAGCAAATTAAAATCATGATCATGAAGAACTACTTCCATTGTGATCATCAACATTTCTTCCATAGAAAAAGATTGGGTTTTTTTAAAAAAAATTTCTTTCTCTTTTTTTTTTTCAATATAATTTATAAAGGTATTATTAAAAATTTGTTGGAGTTATTTTTATATTTGAGGGCTTTTGGAAAAATATTGACAATTTTTTATAATTTAAAAGGACATTGTCAATTAAATGATTGTTTGATTAGTAAGTGCCAAGTGGCATAGTGCTTTCTCACTCACCATAGCAAGCTTAGGATTTATTGATTTGATTTTTTTTCTTAATAATTGTATTAAAATATTGTTCTACTATATATATACATACCATATGAGTAATGCTAGAGACCATCTTTTTATCATTCTAAAGTTGATGTGGCTTTCAAAATCACAATTTGATCAAAATCCATATATGATTCATCTAAAATTTCATAGTGATTTTAAAAGTTACACTAACTTTAGGAGGATAAAAAGATGGTCCTAGCATTTCTCTATATCATAACCTTGCAAGAAATGCAGCTTTATAGTGCTTCAAGACCTTTGGAAAATAATGAAGCAAAAACTTCAATTTCATGTTTCTTCAAAAGTTCGATGGAGAGGGACCGAGATATAATTTTTTTTTGTAAAATTTTTTGGGGCAAGCCAATGGCCTGTAATTTTTTTTTTTTTTTGAGGACTTGGGGAGTGGCCAAGGCCATCCTTAGTCCCCCTATAGACCCGTCATTGGCTATAGGTCAACATAAGTGTGAATCGACAGTATTGTTAAGCTTTTAGAATGTATATATAACTCGACCACAAAGCGTAGTAACCCATTTGATCATATACTCCAACTGGGTCCGATTCTATACTCGATGTGGAATTTGGCTTTGATATCAAATGATACAAATTTTGAGTAAACTTACCCTTAAAAATTGGCTTATAAGGGTGTTCAAAAGCTTACGAGAAATGCTAAGCTTACATACAAATTTTTTTAAAAAAAAACTTTTACAACATGATTAGAAATAAGATAAATTCAACTTTTGAGAAACCCAATCATATTGTACCACATTGTGTTGCAAAAGTTTTTTTGTAAAATTTGTTGGTAAGCCTAGTATTTTTCAAAGATAAATACGCATTATTAAGATTAAATTTAAATTGTCTCCAAGGAGTAACTCAATCGGCTGTAGACCACGCTTAATGAAGCGGGGGTCACTAGTTCGAATCTTCATTCCCTTTCCTTTGTGTGGACATGTAAAAAAAAAAGAAAAAAGAAAAAGAATAAAGAAAAAAGAAAAGAGAGAGAGAGAGAGAGAGAGATTAGACTTAAATTATGTGGGACACAATGATTGTAACATATTGGGCCTTATTTATTGATGGAGGAATTTGTATAAATTTATTATTTTCTATCAACTTAAGCTTTTGGAGATGATTAATGATTTTTTTTTTTTTTTTGACATGTTCAGACAAGAGAAGGGGGATAGAGGATTTGAAATAGTGACCTCTGTTTCATAAGACGTGGTCTACAGTCGATTGAGCTATCCCTTGGGATGATTAATGATTTATTATAGTATTAGAGCAATGATTCTGGGGTTTGAACTTTATATATCTTTGTCATTCTCCTCTCCTCTCAATTAAATATTATACATTGTTTTCTCAAAAAAAAAAAACAAAAATTATACGTTGTTGAGCTTCCCTTATTAAGAAAATGTGTTAAATATTAACCAGATACTTAAATCAACTATTTTTTTTATAAATTTAAAATTTTAAAATAACTAATAATTTAATAATTGTCGCCTCTTATATACCCACAAGAAACCTATGAGATGTTGTTTAGGAGTCATGAGATGATACAATTTAGTCAAAAGCAAATAAAAAAATAAAGAAAAAATAGTATTAAAAAATTATGTGATTTGACAATGTGCTTACGTTCATGGAAGCAAGTGAGTAATTTTTTTAATATATCAATAAAGAAAAAGATAATATATATATACTTACATAATTTAGAATATGATTCACCATCTTTAAAAGATGCAAACTTACTCAATATTCTATTCTTCGTTCAAAACAGTTTATCCACATTCTTACCCTGATTATCTTATACGAATAACTCATTTTTATAAGATATTATTATTATTATTTTTAATTTAATATTTATGCAATAGACATGGGCTTGGAAATGACAAACAACACGTCAGCAATGAAGACAAAAATGGGCTGGAAATTGATCCTCGGGCTCTGCCCTCCCTGGTTTTTTTGTTTTTGTTTTTTGTTTTTCAAAAAGGCCTTTCTTACGTAGAAACAAGGCCGTGGCTCTCTTATCTTTGGATCTTGCATGATCTTCTTAGTGTATTAAATCAATACAAAGAGTTTTAGGGGTAAATTAATCGGCTATGGACTATGTCTTATGAAGTGGCACTAGTTCGAATTCTTCCTCCACTTTCTCTTGTGTGGACGTGTCAAAAAAAAAAAAAAAAAAAAGATTTTTGGAGGGACCAGGTTAACTAGCCCAAGGCCTCCTCCTCTGGGTTGCCTTCTTCTCCTCCCGCCCGTCACTTTTTCTTCCTTCTGGATGGTTACTTTATATGCGAGTATAGAAGGCATAAGTACACAAATCTCGACCTATCCTACACACATTGTCAATAATATTATTTCTTCATCACAGAGCTCTCCATTACACGCCATATTGACTTAGACATCGGAGTCCCTTCAACCCTTTGGGGACGGTGAGCTTCTAACATTTTTTACCTCCTTTTCAGGCTGTTCTCTTCGGTGAGAGGCTGGTTGAGCCCATTGCTGGTGCTCGTTATTTTTGGCATCAACAATTTTGATTAGGAATTTAAAACTTTTTGAAAAACCTTTTCAAAGAAAAATCATTCAGAGGCCGACCATCACATAATCAGTTAATTCTATTAATTTAATTAAATGTATATTTAACAATCGCATGCTATAAAAATAAAGGAAAATGTTAGGAGTTCTCCTCGTAGTGTTCTCTTGGCGTTCTCCCAGTTTTACGTAAAACATGATTTAAGAAAAAATAAAATTGCAGTAGCATTCACCACCAGTTTTTTTAGGCATTAACATCAACTTTGAGACATTAGCATCAACTTTGAAGTATTAGCATAAAAATTGAGGCATTAGGACTAAATTTAGAATGATCAAATCCATTTTGGGTAATACCATCCTTAGATGGTTAACCTTCCACCCTTAAATTTTAGTTTTGAATAAAAAACAACAAGTTTTAAAGTATTAAAACATAACTATTAACTTATAAAAATTAATCTGTTGGCAAAAAAATGGTACTATAATTTTATTTTTTCTTAAATCATGTTCTACGTAAAACTGGAAAAACGCTAGGAGAACACTACGGAGAGAACTTCTAGCAAACCCCAAAAATAAATATTTAATTTAATAGATTTCCGCCCACCCGGACCCGGATGAAAGGAAAATCAATTATCCTCACCAAAATGTACAAAATTTCGCGCCTTGAAGCCTTCTTCTCTTTCTGTTCGTAAATTTTCCCACAAAATCCCAAGACCCCCGTTGCTCTCGCAGAAGCAAAAGCCGTTCCCACCATGCATGAAGAGACNAGGCTGTTCTCTTCGGTTAGAGGCTGGTTGAGCCCATTGCTGGTGCTCGTTATTTTTGGCATCAACAATTTTGATTAGGAATTTAAAACTTTTTGAAAAACCTTTTCAAAGAAAAATCATTCAGAGGCTGACCATCACATAATCAGTTAATTCTATTAATTTAATTAAATGTATATTTAACAATCGCATGCTATAAAAATAAAGGAAAATGTTAGGAGTTTTTTTCATAGTGTTCTCTTGACGTTCTCCCAGTTTTACGTAAAACATGATTTAAGAAAAAATAAAATTGTAGTAACCTTCACCACCGGTTTTTTTAGGCATTAGCATCAACTTTGAGACATTAGCATCAACTTTGAGGTATTAGCATTAAAATTGAGGCATTAGGACTAAATTTAAGATGATCAAATTCATTTTGGGTGATATCATCCCTATAGGGTTAACCTTCCACCCTTAAATTTTAGTTTTGAATAAAAAAACAAGTTTTAAAGTATTAGAACCTAACTATTAACTTATAAAAATTAATCTGTTGGCAAAAAAATGGTACTATAATTTTATTTTTTCTTAAATCATGTTCTACGTAAAATTGGAAGAACGCTAGGAGAACACTACGGAGAGAACTCATAGCAAACCCCAAAAATAAATATTTAATTTAATAGATTTCCGCCCACCCGGACCCGGATGAAAGGAAAATCAATTATCCTCACCAAAATGTACAAAATTTCGCGCCCTGAAGCCGCCTTCTCTTTCTGTTCGTAAATTTTCCCACAAAATCCCAAGACCCCCGTCGCTCTCGCAGAAGCAAAAGCCGTTCCCACCATGCATGAAGAGACTCGGACAATCCATCAAAACCCTACTCACCAACGGTCTCTTCTCACAAGCCCTCAAAGCCTCCACCGTCTCTCTTCCCAACCCGCACCTCACAGACCAAACCTACGCCCTCTTCATCAAGTCCGGCCACTCCCTCGACCCTTTCCTCTCCACCGCTCTCATCTCCCACTTGTCCAAGCTCGGAGATTTCTCTCGCGCTACCAAATTTCTTTTTGACACTCAGAAACCCGATAATGTCGCCTTCAACGCCCTCATTTCTGGATTAGCCCGGTTTCGCCGACCCAGGCCCGTTTTCGAGCTCTTTCACACGTTAAGGCATCTGGGTCTGAGCCCTGACGTGTTTACTTTGAGCTCTTTGGTGAAAGCGTGTGAGAGTTTGGAGGAAAATGAAGCTGCCCATGGGGTTTGTTTGAGAATGGGATTTGGGTCGGCTGCGTATTTGGTGAGTGGGTTTGTTGAGAATTATGCGAGAGCTGGGGATGTTGAAAAGGCTGAGAAGTGTTTTGGGGAGTGTTTGGAAGTGGACAATGTGGTTTGGACGGCAATGGTTTGTGGGTACGTGTGGAATGGGGAATTTGAGAGGAGTAAGGAGGTTTTTGTGGAGATGAGAGGTTTGGGTATGGAGCTAAATGAGTTTTGCTTGACTGGGGTGCTTGGTGCATTGTTTGATGTCAGAGAAGGGGAACAGGTCCATGGGATTGGTGTTAAGATGGGTTTGTTATGTGGTGGATCGATCCATTTGAATAATGCAATTATGAGCGTGTATTGTAAGCGTGGGAATAAGGTGGCTGCTGTTAGGGTGTTTGATGAAATTGCTGACCCAGATGTTGTATCTTGGACTGAGCGAATTGGAGCTGCTTGTGATGGTGTGGAAGCTTTTGACTTGTTTAAGTTTTTACATTCTGGAGATTTGGAGATGAATGAATATACACTGATCAATGTTTTGTCTGCCATTGCCGGCCCTAGGCTGTTAAATTCTGGCAGGCAAGTCCTAGCACTTTGTCAAAAGGCGGGGTTTTTGCACGTGATTTGTGTTAGCAATGCATTCGTATCCATGTATGGGAAGTGGGGTCAAATGGATAATGCTAGGCGCATTTTTGATGATATGCTTTGTCGAGATTCTGTTTCTTGGAATTCTCTGATTGCTGGGTACTCTGAGAATGGATTTTGTGGTCAGGCTCTTGAGGTGCTTTCTAAGATGCGTGATCTTTCAATACAGCCAAATGAATATACTCTGGCTAGCATACTGGAAGTGGCTGCCAGCTCATATTCTGCAAAGCAAGCAACGCAAATCCATTCGCATATGATTAAATGTGGCTTCATGTTGGATAATTCTATGGTGTGTAGCTTGATAACAACATATGGGAAATGCGGCGGGGTTGATGAATCAAAAGAGGTATTCTCTGAGATTGATAAGATCAATGTGGTGCACCTCAATGCAATGGCTACTACCTTTGTTAACACCGGGTGTCATGCCGATGCTCTAACATTGTTCCACACCTCAAGAAGCTCATACCTTGAGGTGGACAGTATAATTTTCAGTATTGTCCTTAAAGCTTGCGGTGTTATGACCGATTTGGTACAAGGAAGAGTAATCCACTCCCTGTGTCTTAAATTTGGAGTTGATCAGGATAGTTTCGTTGAAAGCACAATTATTGACATGTACTGTAAGTGTGGAAGCATAGGTGATGCAGAGAAGGCTTTCAGGATTATATCTAAAGACAATTTGGCTGCTTGGAATGCCATGACAATGGGATATGCTCAACATGGTTGTTTTCATGAAGTTTCCGAGCTTTTTGATAAGATGTGCAAATTTGGAGTAGAACCTGATGAGATAACTTTCCTTGGAGTTCTTACTTCATGCTGTCATGCAGGGCTGGCGAGAGAAGCACAGGCGTACTTAAACTCTATGTTTCAACGTCATGGAATAATCCCGCATTTAGAACACTATGCCTGCATGGTTGACCTGCTTGGTCGAGTTGGATTCCTAGAAGATGCAATGAGGACAATAGATCAAATGCCTATTCACCCTGATGCTCATATATGGCAGATTCTTCTATCAGCTTGCAACGTACATGGAAATGTTGCTCTGGGGAATTTTGCTGCCAGAAAACTTCTTGAGCTGCAGCCTGGAAATGAATCTGCCTATATTCTTCTGTCAAACCTCTATGCTTCTGCTGGTATGTGGAATGCTGTTGGGAAATTGAGGAGGGAAATGAAAGAAAATGTAATTCGCAAAGAACCTGGTTATAGTTGGATTCAAATTGGAGGATCCATGCATTACCTTTTTGCTGGCGACACATCACATCCTGAGAGTAAAGAAATATATACAGAGCTAATGAGGCTGTATGAGCATATACTAGTGTCACCAGGACTGGAACAAAATGATGTTTTTCAAATGGAAATATTAGCTACGAAGTAGAGGAATTCAAGTTTGTCTTACCTCAATTAACTATGGGGTGTTTTTGTGTTTCCAGAACTCATCGACTTTTGTTACCTGTCAAATCTAATCAGGTTGGTGTATGAAATCCACTCAATAGTATATTACATTCGGTATCAGAAAATTCCTCTGGCTAGCAAAGGGAGGCACAAGTCTGAAAATGCCATAAATTACGCTGCGCAGCTGTGCATTCAAGGTAACTAACACAACTGTGAGATAGAATTCCCCATGAAAATTATATTCAGCCATAAGCTATGGTTGCAACTTGCAAGGTGTTCATTGCTCACTGAAGGGTCTGTAATTGTTAACCTACTCGGGTACTATTTTACTAATCACAAGTTATAGGCTCAACCATTGGTATCTTACTTCCATTACGGATACTGTTAACAATTATGAAGTTCTTTCAACTGAAATCTATAAGTGAACACATTGGAAGAGTTAAAAAGAAAAAAAAAAAGAAATGCTTGATTGATGGATAAGTTGGGGAGTTGACGTACATGCAAGCCAATATCTAGCTGTATTAGATTCCTTTCGGACCAACTTGAGATTCATTGAATTGATACAATGACCTGGCATTTGACTGATAATTGATTCATGCTAGAATATACTAGTGGTTGTGAGACTATCTGATCGTGAACACGTGTGGGTTGAGGAGAATATGAAAGATCACATTATCTTTGTGATGGTTTATTGTTCTTGCTGTAGAAAGTGGACGAGGACAGTGGGTAAATAAGGAATCTGTGATGGATGAGGATGTGGTAGACTTAATGTATATAATGTTTAGATATTCTTTGACCATTATGTTTATTTCACGGAGCCAGTTTCATATAAAGATAGATTGTGGAGGTTGCTTTACCTAGAATGGCCTAAAGTCCTGGTGAGAATAAGCCTGGCACGTGAAACCTTGCTACAACATGTGTAACTTATTATTTGACATTTTCAAAAGCCTCAGTAATACACATTTATTGTAACACCTAATATTAAGCATTGGGATTGCTTTGTATTTATTGATGGGTGAAATTCATCTAGTTTCTCACAGGATTTGATGTGACCTCTTGCCTTGAGTAAGCTGGAGGTAATATTAGGGAACCAACGCCGAGCTTATTGACTTTCCTACAAAGTACATCTCATATTGTTTCAGGTCAACGCATTTGGTTTCATACTTGGTTATGATTAAATAGTTGTTCTTTTAGTGCCGCCTTGATAATGCATATTGGTTTCATACGTGGTTTTGATTAAATGGTAGTGGTAATGGTATGACAGCTAATTTGCTTTCATGTTAGCTTCTGTTGCATAACCTTTGCCAATCGTGAAATCATGCTTGTCCGTTTCAATGCTAATATTACCATGGATGCTGGAAACTTAAGTAAATCAATCAGACTAGAAACACTGTTCAAAGAAGAAAGGAAAGAAGAGGGAAAAATAAAGTAGAAGAAGCAATTTGTAAGTACATTAAGAGCTAATCATCAAGGATCACAGTGTCTTGACATGGATCAATACTTTCTATTGTTTCAGGTCTCTCTCCTATAGGTTTTCCTGCAGTAGTGTTGGCGATCTGAAGAGGCCTTAGAGAGCACAGAGACTATCGAATGGAATGCATGTGCTGCTATCCTTGACTTTATCTGCCCCCTTTTTGGAAGAGGCTTTTTGCCCCCCAAACTTTTGGTGATTGCAGTAGCGGGAACATTACTGATCCTGTTGCTCATTGTGTAAACAAAGGCGATTTCTCCCTTCTTCCTTGAAGATATTCTTGTTTGGTAAATTTGGGTATGATCCAATTTGCATTGGTGATGAGTTTATATAGTACAACATCTACCCACTATAATACCAGTGTCTGGGGGTGATTGATCTGGGTGAATGAAGCTAGAAACAGCCTTTGTAGAGACTGGTGGGGGTTGGGGTGCATGCCAGCGAGATTGTCTGGCTGTCCAAGATTCCTTTCAGCTCAACTCGAGACAACCTGATATCATAGTATGATATGATGACAGATTGACTATAAATGTGATCCATAGTTTATTGTGCACGATGGTTTTGAGCCTGTCTGATCATAAACACGTGTGGGTTCAAGACATATCTAGAAGCTCCCTTGTCGACCTTGAGGCTGGTTTCTGGATTTCTTTAGTCAATAAGGTACGGAATTTGTTATTTTTAGGAGTAATGTTATTTAGTAGACTGTTATACAACTGTCATACAACTAGAATGTCATATCAATTAAAATTAGTTATTGGATCACTCTTTATAAAAAAAAAAAAAAATTCATCTTTACTGCTATGCTATTCTAATTGTATGACAGTTATATAACAGTCTACTAAATAACATTACTCTTTTGACAGATATAATTTGTTAGTTTAATACAATTTGGACAGGGTTTCTGGAAGCAGAGTTCATATTTATGCATGGTTTTAATGACAGTCCTTATTTTCAGGGAGATCTCATTGGTAATGTCAAGCCAACTTGCTCAATTATATGTTATATTTCATGCTGGATCACATGGTCGACTGGTTTGTTTCCCAGAGAGAGACTCATGCATTGGGATGATGATGATGCTGACAGATGTGATGACCATTATAATCTTTAAAATTTCCCCATGTAGTTCTTTTGTTATGGAAAGTTGCAAAAAATTTGCCTGTTTTTGCTCATTCACCCTGGAAACCAATACTACTGCTAGAACTGAAACAGGGGCTCATCTTTGTTCATCATTCTGACTCTCCTGCCCACTCCTGCCATGTGCTACTTACTGTATTGTATGCATGAGAGCAGAAACAGAGACTCGTGCTTAGGGCATGTCTGATAATGGTTTTGAAATGATTTGGTGAAAAATAAAACACATACTCAAGGATGTGAGTCATTTTTTTTTTTTAAAAAAATATTATTTTAAGAGTTTATGTGTAATTTACTTTGTCCGTTCTTTTTCTAGATCTACTTTCTTAACCATGTTAGGGGTAGATAGCCCTGAAAGTCGGTGGCGCTCTTGAGACAATGACAAGAAAGCCATGACGGAGGAACCTGTATTGAGATTGACAGATTGTCTTCTTAATGGTAAAGGGTGATTGAAAGAGATTGATATTGGACACCTACATTATAAAGTTTTGAAATTTGAGAGTTATATTGAAAGAGCGGGAGTTTTTTTTATTACATGTTGAACTCTTTATTAATTATTCTTAGAAAAAGTATGTTTTTGGTTTTTTAAAATCAGAATTTATCTTTTACGTTTATAAAGAATTAAGATTCTTGTTGGCCTCAAGATAAACATTTGACAATCTTAAACTCATGTTTATAAGTGCATGGGCATTGGGCAGCCATCCATATAATATTTGCAAGTGTTTTTGGTCATAGTCAACTACATAAATCCATGGACGCACCTAACTTTTCTGCTGCATGTTCAAGTGTGTTGCCAACAGATTCCCAAAACCTAGAGCTCTACTCAATTGAAGCTATAGCCTATATATATAATTTAGAGATATGCTTGAATGCATTCTCTTATCATTCTACTCACCATCTGATGTGAGTGTGTTGATTTTTCAACACTTGAAAAAAAAAAAAAAAAAAAATTTGAGACATAGAGATGATGAGGAGAATGATGGGAGAATGCATTCAAGCATATCTCTATAATTTATACAGCCATTTCCACTAGCGTGCTTCTCAATGCCCCCGCACCGTTCTAGTGATTATGTTCCAATTTTTTTTAATTAATTAATTAATTTATTGATGATTCTGTTCCAATTTTATGTTGTGGGCTGCGACTCAAAATCAAATCGAAGCAATTAACTCACAATCGTGTGATTCAAATTTAATGTAAACTCATTTTTTAAAATTGACTTGCAAAAAAAAAAAACCTTAGAATCTTAACATATCATGACGATTCGTAGCTGCTGTCCACCTATAGCCTATAGGTCTCTCATTCCATTAAATTCGTGATATGAAGTTTCGGTTTAATGTTACCTTTGAAAGCCTATTTGCAAGGAAAGGGTACTAAAAAATTTATATTACACATGTTTAAGATTGCATTTAAGCTATTTGTGACACTTAGGATTGTGACATCGTGCAGTTCAACGTTTAAAATCATTCATACCTTTAACGCACTGCACCTTCTTGCTAAATAGCTATTTTTTTTTTCTTTAAAGCACTCCAAAATAAAATGCTTTCCATAGTTTTATTTAAGAACGTACATTGCTGGACAAACACACTATGCATATCTTACAAAGACTCAAATGCAAGTGAAAAAACTTTTGGTCTCTTGGGACTTGGGGCAAAGTTTCATGTATTATTTTCTTTACCTGGTAAAAATATTCCATACCTGCCGAGCACCCATTATTTGCCTGGTAAAAATGAATGACTATTTGCTGACATAATGATAATGACTATTCCATACTTATTATTCATCCAATTTGTTTTTATTTATTTATTTATTTATTTTTTAAAAAAACAGTACTTATTCTTCATTGCAATTTAGACAACACATTTTTTTTTTTTTTTTTGATATGTCTACACAAGGGAAGGGGGATGAGGATTCGAACTTATGATCTTCGTTTCATTAGGCATGGTCCACAGCCGATTGATCTACCCCTTGAGGACACAACTCCCTTTTTCTAGTTACACAAGAAGAGCATCAACTTCGAGATTTAGATCCTCAACAATTTGCTCTCAGGACTACTAGCAATCCGAGTAATAAACATAAAAAGTTTCTATGAAGCTTACCTACTTAAAACCTTTCAGCAAATGAGTTTTATATTTATAGAATCTTTCACGTTTATTGCCCAAATTACTAGCAATCTAAACAGTAAGACAAAAGTGCTAATGGTACGTTGCCATTTATATCGCCTATTTGCTATTCTTAGGTGTGATGTCCTCGTACAAAGGGAACCAAAAGAGTAAATTCTTAGATTTCATAGCAAGGAACTAAGCATTGGAAAGCAAATGAAACCAAAAAACCCCTCTAAATGGAGATTCCTTGTTAAACTGAGGAAAAAGATGTATCTTTATTCTTTGCTCTATTCTGTCACACTACACAATGACACAACGTATTAATCCTCCTCTCCTCCCCAATTTCTCACCATCATGTTCTGCTCCATTCTAATGCTTTGATAACAAAATCGCCCGGCTGGTCTCATTCTTTCAGAGGGTAATGGCTGCTGCTATCAATTTCTCCGGCCAGGCTTCACCGCTGCATATGTGCTTCAAAGCAGTGGCAAGGCACCCACGTGGCATCTTGCCCTGCAAAGAAACTTTTCAACTTAAGAACAACGGCTTGAGACCACTGCAGCATGGCCTTCATGTTGGAAGGAAGGCAGAAAGTGGAATGTTGAGTGGCCGAGCACCCATTATCATTATGTCAGCAAATAGTCATTCATTTTTCGAGTCATTTAATTCATCTCCATCAGACACAATCAAAAAATTTTACACAAGCATCAACGAGAAGAACTTGAAGGAACTAAGTGAATTCATATCAGAAGACTGTTATATTGAGGACTGCTCCTTTCCCCAACCATTCCATGGAAAAAAGGTCTCATCTTCTAACTATTCTTCTTAACTAGCATTGAATACCTATTTTTGTTACCTTAACAGGGCACTGTTGCAGGAGATTATGCATTTTTATGAACAACTTACTGCATCCATGGGTCAGAATGTGAAGTTCAGCATTGGACATGTTTGTGAAGGAGATGAAAACACAGCTGGAGTGCAATGGCACTTGGGTAATTCCCATTTTTATTCTTTCATCTACTTGTTTCCCTACAAAATATTTCTGTGAGTGATGAGTTTCTTCTATGATATGGTAGAATGGAAACAATCACAGATCCCCTTCACCAGAGGCTGCAGCTTCTTCGAGTGCTCAGAACATGGAGAAAGAATAATCATCAAGTATAGAAAAAACCTATTCAATTCTTAGCCTTTCAATTGCACCAAGATCATTTTCTCACAAACTGATATTTCTCTACAGGAAAGCTCAAGTTGTAATTGAATCACCAGTCAAACCAGGACGCTTCGTTCTGGTAATTCTACAAACCATGCTTCTCAGAAGTGTCTGACAATATTGTGAACATCAATGACTATATATATGTCTTTTGAACCTTAAATTTTATTAATCATGGGATTTCCATCATTAAATTCAGATTCTGTTCAAGACAGTGACATCACTATTTGATGACTTCCCCAGGATCACCGAATGTATGTTAAACTGCTACTAACTTTCCAAAACTTCAGTTTATCATAAGCATCAATTCATATCCTCATTCTGACACACTGTTGATATATGTCTACCGCAGGGTTCCTAAGAAGTCCTCATGTCATATTTCAATTGATATTGAAGATTTACAAAATGGTTGTGGCTCCTTTTATCAATCCACTACTAACAGGCTACATACAGATTTGGAATTTATCAACTAGGATTCTTCTCTTCACATTCAACATTTTGCGCTACATTTCTAAAATCTTCTTTAAGTAGAGAAGATTGAAAATACAAGTTCTATTTCCACATCAAGGCTAGCAGTAAAGGGGTGGCTTCAGATCACCTGTCAGTCATCGGTGCCGTCACAACTAGACCACGTATCGAACAATGAGAGAGCGAGCAATGGTCCGAGGACAGGCGGGAGTCGTGGTGGCCTGCTTAAGGCGACAAGCGACAATAGGATCATTCTTTTCTTTTGTAAGTAGCCCTTCTTCCCAATGATTATTGTTCCCTTGTTTCTTTGGCATTGAAGTGGCCAATGTAACTGATTTCAATAACATATTATTGTAAGATAAAGGAAATTCAATATACAATTGCAATCATAAGGGCAGCAAAGGATGAGTATGATGTAATTACCCCATGATCCTGCCATAGGGAAGATTTGTTTGAATTTGTACTTTGCAGGCGAAAACACAGCTGTTCCACGCATGTGGGCTCTAGTTAAACTAAGAAATCAGCAATCCTACAAACTGGAAACATGGTGAAAGATCATCAAGAATCATCATTTGGGCAAGATTCCAATCCAAATACCAAGCTAAATGAAGCAAAATATAATCATGATAGCAAAGTTTGGGCAGCAATATCATCGGTTCATCTTCCTAAAGATGTACTAATGAAAAAATTAACCCTTTTGGGTTCGAAGAAAATTACGTTCTCTATTAGAAATACATATAAAAATCACCAGCATTTTCAATCCATATCAGTTTGGAAGAAAATTTGTTCAAAACTAATACAATCTAATTAGCGAAAACCGAGAATTATAAAATTTACGAATAGAGATTAGAGTGAATGAGAAACAGAGCGAGATTAACAGTACCTGCTACGGTTCCACTTCGCTTTCTGTGCAGCCGGCGTAAGAGACCGACAACGTTGGGAGGTTCCGTGTTTTGTGGAGAGCCGAAGAACGTTCGGGAATTTTCAGGCTGTCTGTGTCTGGTCCCACCACTAGAACTGATCTCAGGCCCTATGGACTTGTTTGATTTGACGGTCTGGACCGTTTGGATTGATTCTGCAAAAGCTATCATGGGCTGGGCCGATCGTGGCCCGTTATTCAGGCTACTATTTGAACCAAAGCCCAGTACTGAAATCCATTATCCACCATGACTTGCAGTTTTGAGGCAGATAAGCAACATATCAACAAAGAATTAGATTTTACCTGAAGAAACAAACAAACAAATAAATAAATAACCAAATAATTTGATTAAATGGTGTTAATTTTATTTTTCAAAAAAAAAAAGAAAAGAAAAAAAGAATCACGCTGTTCAAGTCACATACTGACATGTATTAACAAGTTGTAAAGAGACAAGTATAACGTTACTTTAAGAGAAAAATTTTAGAAAAATCTTCTTGGGTAGAAGGATGAGTAATATTACTCTTTACACTTACTTATCACATTTATTTAATTGACGTGACTTGTTTTAAGTGACTTGCCTAACAAAAACAAAAAACAAAAGGAAAATCAATTAAAATATGCCACACTAGCGGAGACGATGTTGTTTGGACGGCGGTGGATTATTCGCTGGCAGCCTCCACATGGCAAGAACTATTAATTGACACGTGGAGGTCGGTCGTTCAGTTTCCCTATCGTTGCATGTCAATTTCCAAATTAGGCTTTGCTGCTTTTTTAGATCAACGAAGTTGATGCTTGCAAGTTGCAAGGCTGCCTCTCAAACTCAATTCCTAGCTTCCTTGCACGTCATCACTTCCCAAGCTGAAGTACTGCCTTGGACGTCAAAACATCCCCTTAAACATCATTACCTTTGTTTTTCCGTTGAACTTAGAGGCTCCAATTCATGTTTACGTGTTGGATTTAAGTCGTGTGGCAAGACATATATATGTATAATATTATATAAATCAACCATAACTTGACCCGACCAACTTAATTAAATGGGTTAGCCCTTCACCTGTNGAAGGATGAGCAATATTACTTTTTACACTTATTTATCACATTTATTTAGTTGACGTGACTTGTTTTAAGCGACTTACCTAACAAAAACAAAAAACAAAAAACAAAAGGAAAATCAATTAAGATATGCCACGCTAGCGGAGACGATGTTGTTTGGACGGTGGTGGATTATTCGCTGGCAGCCTCCACATGGCAAGAACTATTAACTGACACGTGGAGGTCGGTCGTTCAGTTTCCCTATCGTTGCATGTCAATTTCCAAATTAGGCTTTGCTGCTTTTTTAGATCAACGAAGTTGATGCTTGCAAGTTGCAAGGCTGCCTCTCAAACTCAATTCCTAGCTTCCTTGCACGTCATCACTTCCCAAGCTGAAGTACTGCCTTGGACGTCAAAACATCCCCTTAAACATCATTACCTTTGTTTTTCCGTTGAACTTAGAGGCGCCAATTCATGTTTACGTGTTGGATTTAAGTCGTGTGGCAAGACATATATATGTATAATATTATATAAATCAACCATAACTTGACCCGACCAACTTAATTAAATGGGTTAGCCCTTCACCTGTAACCCGCTAATTTTGTGTTGAGTTCGCAAACTGTATAAAAAATTGTTAACAGTAGTATAACGTATTGGGTTTGGGTCATGTTAAGGTATGTGTATAAGACTAAGTAGATGAACACTAATCCGAACAATTTAATTGAACGGATATGGCACCTCAATCCTAATATGTTAATTTCATGTTGGATTCGTGTCGAAATTTGAGAGTCATGCCAAATATCGTGGAATTAAAAGCTGGCTAGTGCTCTTTTAGACATTTTCCTTTTTTTTTTTTTTTTTTGCCTCTTTTGCTTTGGTTGCTATTTTTTGTAACGCCTCGAAAATTAATTAACTGGGAGCATTACATTTTTGCAGCACAGTTTTTTTAACTTTATCCAAGATATAGAAAACCAAGTCTTTTTTAGGCTCATTTCCTATTTGTTATAAAAAAATCCACCCGATTTTCGGTTTTTTGATTCCTTGTACCTATTCCCCAATTTGCTTGGAAAGGTAGGTGGTGACTAGTGAGGTTTGATGTTGAAAGCAACAGATCACCATTTTGGGTGCATGAGGATGAGCCGATGAGGGAAAGGCAATAGGAATAGTTTAAAGGCAACGTAGAGATGAAGTGAGGGCAACGAATAAGCACCCCACCAGCACCACTCATGGGCTCCTCCCTTGCCTTCCCTTGTTTAGTAAACAATGCGTTAGGTTTAGTGGGTTGTGCACCATATTACTCTTTTTGGATTGACACCCACCTTGCCCTATCACCAATGCTTCCTCTCATATTCAACTCAACACATCATCTACAAAACCCACCAATGATGCGAAAGTATATAGGGTCTCTGTTTGGCATTCGGGTTAATGTTACTGTAACAAAAATTGATTGATGTGGAGAAAAAACAAGAATGTTTGGTATGAAAAAATGATTTTTTTTTTTTTTTTTTGGTAGTGATTTTTTTATTTATTTAAAATATAGTAGTAAAAAGTGATTAATGTGATGTAAAAAGTAAAAATATTAAAAGTTTAAATACGTAAAATATTAATAGTAACTGTCTATGGCCATTGACAAACACATAATAGCACCAATTATCAGTTTTTTATACAATACCACGTTGGTCCATGATAATATACAAAACCTACCAATGATGTGAAGGTATATATATTCTATAATTTCTGTGTAAATATAATGGTATGTATTTTATGAAAATGAATACCATTGATACATGATAATTTATATTTTAGTAGCTGACATGTAAGTGGTATACACTCATAGATAGCTACACTAGTTTGTAAACATGAGAAATGACACGAAAACCACAACGCAATTTTGTAAAGGGACTTACAGTAAAAGTTGTAATCTTCCTAATAATATTGTGTTTCATTTGGAAGAAATTTTCTCCTAATTGGGTTAGAGGTCGTTTATTCTAGTTTATAAATTTGTAATGTGTCTTTTGAGTATGTGAAAAACATTTAATATTTGAATAATCTATTAAAAATTTTGTGCAAAAAAGCACATGCATATATGTTAAGAAAAGAAATACATGATAGTTTTATAAACCGAGTGGAAAATGGAAATACATTCCTCCAACCCAGTAAAGCAGAATGAAAGGTGTAATGGATGATGGTGATGTGAACCGTCCATTTTAAGGTTTATGTGGTTGTGATTTGGTCTCGATTGAGTAAAGAAAGGCGGATTGGCAGCTTACCTACCAATGAACATAACTATTTCTAACACAAGTCATACATTGGAAAGTCCTTTTCCATAAAAGTCATTTTCACACACCCAAAGTAGTATTATACAATTAATTGAATATGCAAGATTAATGCCTTTTGTTTACCAAATCACAAAATAAAGACCAACCCATTTCTATAGTTGACTATCACAAGAATTAAGAACCTTTGGATTGCTTGATCCTTCGTTGGATTTCATTTTCCAACTCTTCCCTTCCCCCAGCTTCTTCTACTTCCTGCATGCAATAGCATTCATTCAAGACATTTGATGACAGAAAAACACAAAAAGAAATGAATCAAACTCATTAGAATTGAGAAGGAGAGCTCACCTTTGGGCCCAAGAACAACCCATATGGCACCCCATCAAATCTATCAGAGTGATGAAGCTATTTTTTCAAAAAAAAAAAAAAAAGGTTAATTAAACAACAATTTTTTCAACGAGTTAAGCCAAACAGAAACTAAGAAGGAAAGCATTGATGATGAAAAGATGAATACGATTACTTGGTGAGCTGCAGCAACTCTTCGTAAATAAGGAACATTTGCAATGGGCCCTACTGGAAATCGACGGTGGACAAGTCCATCATGCACAAACATGTAGGCCATCCCAAACACTGTGATCCCTAGTCCCTGTTTTTTTAACATGAAATTAATTGAAAAATTACAAAAAAACAAATAAAAAAAATGTCAAGTACATGGAACTTTTCGTAATTAATAAGGAAAAGTAATAAGGGCGGGGTCCAATAAGATCTCGCCATGTCACCGGTGTTAGATCTGGTGACTGACGTGTGTAAAAGCCATGAAAACGATGTCGTTGAAAGTGAGAAACTTACTGCACCGAAGCAGAGTCCTGGAATCATACCCTTGTTAGAGAACCCATAAGCAAGAAGAGCAATCGCTGGGATAGCGTTGATGATGGCGAAAATATCGTTGACTTCAAACGGACCCTTTCTGGGTTGGTGATGGGACTGCAATATAGCCAAACCAAACCACCAATGGACAGTCAAGATCAACCACATAAATTACTAGCCATTTGAACACTAAAAAAAATTTGGGTTACTGTAGCTTTTACTTTTTTGTCATTTTATAAATTTACCAAATAATTCCGTTTCTCGTGTGTCATGTGTACTGTCACGTCCATTTATAATATTTACTAAAAAAGAAAAGGATTAGAATTCAAAGTACATAACCGACCTCGTGCATTTTCCACAATGAAGCGTGCCAGAGGACCCTGTGAGCCCACCTAGCCCAGAACTCCATTCCCACCTGAAAATCATTGACAACCAACAAGTGATTGCTAAAGAGAAGTGTTTGGGGTGTTTCAAATTTTGTTATGAAATGAGTTATAAAAAAATGAGGTTGATTCATTAATTCTAAGACAAAAAGATATTCTGGGAATGAGAAAAATGAAAGAATCTGACTTACAGCAGCGCCTACAGAGAGAGCAAATGTGCAGAACATTTCCAAAAGTGGAAATTCTCCACCCTGTTCATCAAATGTAACCAAAACCCATATTGAGAAAACGAAAAGAAGAAGAAGAAGATGGGGGTTAATTGATAGAGAATCGTGATTGGTGTACCTCCATTTGCCAAGAAAATCTGTAATAAACAGATGTGGCGGCCATGGAAGTGACTCCCAGACTGGACATGATTGCAGCGACAAGATAAGTATATCTTTCGAATCTTTTCCTTTCCAATCTCTCTTCCACACGTGAGGCGCCTGTGATCTGGTTGTTTATACCATCGCCGGATTTCAGAGTGTTAATTTCTTCGTCAACTTGGATAACGTCCTCTGCTTTCTTCTCCATGACCAAGCATACTCTCAAGGTCTTGTTTTTCCTAGTGGTAGAAGAAATTCCACATATTTTTAGGGAGCAGGAGAATGAATTGGAAAAGGGTGTCGGAATCTGGTGAGTTTTTTGTTTAAAACAGTGCGTTGATGCGCTAGAAGTAATCGAAACTCCAGTCGCCATGGCGTCTCTGTTCCAAAACAGAGCACAAGCTTCAGAGAGAGAGAGAGAGAGAGAGAGAAAACCCTGAAATTGAATGAAGAAAAAAAATGGTGGGGTGGGGAGCTTAGCAGTGGAGTGATGTATATCTATATATATATAAATATATATAAATCGTTCATGGCAGGCTCTGTGAAAGGTTACAGTTTATACACGCAAATGCAGACGCATGGGGGGGGAGCTGCCATTTTATAAAACAGGCCCTTGTGCTTTTGGACCGCCATGGTGTCCAAGGGTGAATGAATCTTCCTTTTTTGTTTTGTTTTTTGTGTTTTTGATATCCCGAAAGTAAGGATGTCTGTGGTAATGTTGTGACGTTGATTTGTGGAAAAACTGGGGAATTGGGAATGAGACGTAAGGGAAATGCAGACCAAAAATATCTGAATGACTAAAAGACATTAATTGGAAGCAAATGTTTGCCAGAACAGGAAAGCCATCATCTCCTTGAAACATGTTCATCTCTAAAACGATCACAAGCTCGATGTTAATTTTATAAGTCACATTATTTTTTAGAGTAACACAAAAAAAACATTAGAGTAAATTCTAGAATTACTAAGAAATAACTCATATTCCTTATTTGGGTTGATTTGGTTGTGATTTTGGGTACCAAATATACATTTTTTAATGAAAATTTGAGTGTGTTTGGCTTGGCAATTTCGTAGGTCAAACACGCATTTCTAAACTAAATTCTAAAAAAACGCATATGGGGAGTGCATTTAAATTAAATGTCAGCTTGAAAACACTTTTAAACCTCGATAAAAAAGTGCGTTTTTAAAGCGCATGCAAGACTTTAAAGGTTGAACATTTATTTTAAAGGCACGTCTGCACCTTTACCATACGCTAATTGCGTTTTATTAACTACGTTTGAAAACACTATTTTTTTTTTAAGTTGCATGTTTTGAAACCATTAAACGAAATGCATATAAAACAAAATCTTGTTTTCGTAAACTATGTTTTGAAATTGTTATTTTTTTAAACAAAATTTCTCTCTTCATGTAGGTTTTGGGTAAATTATATTTTGTCCTTTCAATCTACTATCCGAATTGCACTTATCTACCAAATTTATTTCAAGTTACCTCCTGTGTTAGATTTGGCCATTACTTTGAAGAGAAAACATCATGCATAAACATGTCAAGTACAAAACAAGACTACATCCAACTTATCTACCATTCATCATCAGTTGGATGCTCTTCATGAACATCCCTTAGCGTGGACTTTCCCCATTGATAAGTAAAACCCAAAACAAAAAAATTACAAATCTAAAATCAGTGTCCTCTATAAGGCTTCGATACCAAAAAAAAAAAAAAAACAACAACACACACATAAAATCAGTCTAAATGTAACACATTAAAAAACGGATGTCAGCACACCATGAAGCCAAATTAGCACCCCTACAAGTACAAATTATGGAACAATTGAATGTAAAATATAATGACAATTGTATTGTAAGTAAAATATGGTGACAAGTTAATAACCTTAATTCCTAACAAACTTCTAAGCAAGAGATGATTCACTCCTTGAATTTGAAGGTTGAGTTTGAGGCCATCTACAATAGACAAAATTTGAGTTAAATGAAATAAATAATTAATGAAAAATAAGTTTCAACTAATTTATAAATATTTACCTTACTCATCGTAGCTTTCCACAAATTCCTCCAACTCCCGAATGTCAATTGGTTTTTTCCTTATCCAATTTTGTGTGCAAATCAAGGCCTCAACGGTAAGTGGAGACAATGAACTCTTAAAGGGATCTAATACACGTTCCTCAGTGCTAAATTTGGACTCAGAGGCAACAGTAGAAATGGGAATGGCTAATACATCACGGGCTATCTCTGCAAGGATAGGATATTTGGGCCTGTTAATCTTCCACCAAGCTAAAACATCAAACTCCTTTGTTGTTGCTTCACACCTATCCAACAAATACCTATCCACCTCTGATCTATAATCTAAATCATTCTCTTCCACAAGATGTTGGGAGAACAATGAATTAAATTTATCCATAGCATTTTCGGAGTCATCATCAACAACATTCGAGGAAGTAGCATTTAAACTTCCTATCGCCACATCAAATCGAGATACCACACTCCCATAAAACTTACTATATTGTTCAATTAAACGATTTAGAAGGTGTCTCACCTTTGCCTCTATTTGATCTGCCCACTCTGACCCATTGCATCTTTTCAACCAAAACACCAAAGCTTTCATCTTATAACGTGGATCAACAACAAAAGCTACATATAACATTAAGTTGATCCTATTTATACTCCCCCAATACTTCTCATACTTACTTCTCATATTAATAGCCATAACACTCATGACAGGATCAGAACTAAGACACCCATCATTCAAGGTATCTTGAATAATACAAAGTTGCATGAAATATAAATTGGAGGTGACATAATTTGAACCAGAAATGTTCAATGTGGCATCATAAAAAATTTTCAAAAACTTTACAAATACCCTAACATTTTCCCAATCAAGAAATCCAGGAACAACTAAATGTTCATCCTCTTCCCCCATTAGTTCAAATGCTCTTTTATACTTTTCAGCAATACTTAGCATTAAGTATGTCGAGTTCCATTTAGTGGAAACATCTAGACACACCATCTTCTTACACTGGATATTTTTTCGTTCTATACAATCTTTAAACATTGCCATCCTTGTTGGTGAAGACCTCACATATCTCACTGCATTTCTAACATTACAAATAGCATCATTTAAGTCTTTCAAACCATCATTTACAACAAGATTCAAAATATGAGCAGCACACCGTATGTGAATAAACTCACCTCCCAAAACAAAAGAATTCTTATCCTTCATCTTTCTTCTCATATATTCAATACCTACATCATTTGAGGAGGCATTATTAACTGTAATTGTGAAAATACTATCAAGCCCCCACTCTATCAATGTAGTCTCCAACACTCTTCCAGTAGTGTCATCCTTATGATTAGGAATTAGGCAAAACTTGAGGATTTTCTTATGCATTATCCAATCACAATCTATGAAATGAGCAGTAACACACATGTAATTCAAATTTTGCAGGGATGTCCATGTATCGGTAGTGAGGCAAACCCTTTGAGCGCTCAACAAAGTCTTCAACTTAAGCTTCTCTTCCATGTATAATTTCATGCAATCTCTTTGTACAGTAGCACGACATGGCACTTTGAACCTAGGTTCCAATTCATTAACAAATTCTTTAAACCCCTCAGTCTCCACATGCCTAAAAGGCAACTCGCATTTGATCAAGTATTGAACAAGCAAACTCCTTACATTGTCTGGATCGAACTTCACATATCGCATTTGGGGGCTACGAGTATTGTCTACTGCCTTCTTAAGTGACATTTGTAACAAAGTTTGATTTTTGGAGAGTTTCGATTTCTTAAGTGGAGAGTTTGGACAGTTAAATTGTAGGTGGGTCATCATGGCTGAAGTGCCATTTCTTCTATGGTGACACCCAATCAGTCTATTGCAATGACTACACATAGCTTTAGGGTTCTCCTTGTCAATTGGTTCCACTTTTTTAAAATGACCCCATACAATAGACTGATTAACAGGTGGTCTTTTGGTTTGTTTCTTTTGTGGTGGAAGGGAAGGTGTGAGGATTTGAGCATTTTTTATGGAGGAAGGTGTTCCATTATTGTCCTCTTCCACAAGAATAGGGGCAGGGCTACCCGCGAGCGTCAAACTCATACCAATTGTACCATTAAGAGTGTCCTCCATCTGTTATTAAATAAATAATAAATTGTATTTAACTATTGGCAAAAAAAAAAAAAAAAATAGTAATGAACTACAAAATTTACTTCCTTAGGAACCTCATCCCCACGAAGCATTGTTCAACAAGCATCTCAATATAATCATGATAAGAGATAAAATTGTACTTGGTTTTAACTTCTTTATAATTATCATATTGATATACGTGTTGTACAAAAAACTAACTCTTTATAAATGAAACTTATCTCCTAGTAGATACAATGAGGAAAACAATTATTACAATTATTCAAACACATATAGAGTGCATACTTCTTTAAGCTTGATACAAGAAAACTTCAACTAGGGAGTGCATGAATAAATTACAACAAGATTTTTAACTCAAAACTATTATAAATAAAAAACCAGGCTTTTGAAAATCGAGAACCCCAACAGTCACTTCAAATGGAAAAATAGGGGAACCATTCAAAACCTAAATGCATCTCACAAAAAATTTAACCTTGAGTTGATCTTCTTTTTTTTTTTTCTTTTTTTCTTTTTTGTGAAAAAATATATATATTTTTTGAACCTCAAAAACAGTCATCTCAGCACTCAAAACACCATGTTTCCCCATCTCTTTTTACCATTTTCTTAGCCAACAAACAAAAATAATTATCGTAATAATATATTGAATCTCTCTATTTTTCAACATGCAACTCCAAATAACCAACAGCCCAAAAACAAAGCTGATTATAGCAAAAAATCCTACTCAACTTATTAATGACAATAAGTAGAAGGACAAGAACAACCAAATAAACCTCAACATGCATTTAACTTTTCTTTGATTTATGGCTTCTATTCAGAATAAAAAGAACTAACACTATTTATTTATTTTTTTTTCACTTAAAAGTGGAAAACTCACTCACCAATACTCAATCACAATGTTCTTTGCGTTCGGCTCCAAGTTTACTTCAAATGCTCCCAATCAAACTACAAATTCCATCAAAATCAATTTTCATCATCTCTCTCTACCATTTTCATAGGTACCAAACAGAAAGAATTACCGTAAACGTACATTAAATCTCTCTATTTTTCAACATGTAACCCCAAATAAACCATCAACCCAAGAACAAAGCCGATTATCACAAAAACCATAATAAACAACTAAATAAATCTCAACATTTTACTTTTCTTTGATTTATGGCTTCTACTCCCAACCAAAAAAACTAACACTCAATTTCTTTCACTTAAAAGTGAGGGGAAAAAAAATACAAAATCAGTCCATGTGGTTGCACACTGATTTGCAATATAGTCTTAGTGGTATAAAAATGTTATGAAAGCCCCATGTGGTATGCAAAAATAACAATTAGGTCCTTGTACCCAACTTCTATCTATTTTTTATGGAAACTGTCAAATGCCACATCCGCACCAATTAGATTATGATGTGTAACATGTAAGATATGTTTGCTATCTGCCGGTTTCTGTTAAAAAAAATTAGATGAAAGTTGGGTACAAGGACTATTTTTTATTTTTGCATACCAAAGGAAACACTTAGAACATTTTTATACCACATGGAGCTTATTGTAACTCAGTCTAATTAACATTTTTTACATTTTTTTTCTTAAAGTCAAAAACTCACTCACCAGTACTGCTCAGTCACAATGGTCTTTGCGTTTGACTTCGAGTTTGCTTCAAATGCTCCAATCAAACTACAAATTCCATCAAAAAGCACAGGTTGGAATGTAAAACCAGGCTAACCCACATAATAAAATTAATCAATTCCACCAAAAAATGACCCATTAACTCCCACCAAAAAACCAGAGATAAGCAAAATACATGAACAAAAATCACAAAGAAATAGAGAGAAAGGGAGAAGCAGCATACACAAGCCTTTATTGGTACATTTTCGCTTAACAATAAAATAGAATTCGGTAAAATCGATTGGTGGAGATCTCTTAGTTTTTGAGGCAGAGAATTTATAATTGAGAGTCGAGAGCTGGGTTATTAACCTCTTTCGTCTACCTCTAAAACTGCTAATTACATAGCCTTCGATGGTTAGCTGTTTTTGCCATCTTCGCACCAAAGCGGGTATGCGGTTATTAGCAATTAATAATCGGCTGCTTGTGTACCCCTATGTTAAGTAATCTGGGAGGCATTACCATAACAATGAATAATTATTTGATCGCACTCTTAATTTATCGTAGTGTGGTTGGTGAACTCCAATATTTGTCTCTAACTAACCCTAGTAGTGCTCTCGTTGTCGACAATGTATGTTGGTTTTGTCCCGATGACAAACGCTCTACTATGTGCTATTGCATTTTGGTTCAAACTTACTTTCAAGGAGCTCTAAAAAGCAACATAATGTTGCTAGCAAGTATGGAACCATAATATAAATCACTTGCTAAAACTACAACTAAAGTATTATGGGTGAATTCATTTCTTTGTGTACTTCATTTTTCTATTCGTAATCCACCTATCCAATGGCGTGATAATATAGGGATGACATATCTTACTTCCAACCCAATCTTTTAAGCTCAGATGAAGCACATTTAAATTGACTTTCACTTCGTTCATGATCGAGTAGCTAACAATTCTCTGAAGGTTCAGTTTCTTTCAAGCAAAACCCAGTTGGCTAATATTCTCACCAAGCCACTTTCTTCTGCTTGGTTTCTTTAGCTTAGATCCAATCTCAACCCAATCTCAACGTGTAATGCCCCTACCCGTTAGGGCTAGGTTCATCAAGTTGTTCTCACAGCGGCATAAAATGTTATAAGGTTTACTATATCAACTGTCTAAATGTTGAATTAAATGCATGTTAAGAGAAAAGTGTCTAAAAACTTTTGTAAATGCGGAAATGTTTGGTCTAAATACTATCAAGAAGCTAGCTAGTCACTAAAGATTGTTTAGTGATGTGCACTAATTTAAAATAAACTTGAGTTTTGTGAGATGAACTCTAATACTTTCCTAAGCCCCCATCCCAGCCTCCTAATCCATGCTGCTCAAAGCCTGAAAACAAAACATAGTAAGGGTGATCAGCGAGAAAGGCTTCATAAGAAAAATCTCCAATTGCAAAATTGGTGAATTAACTTCATTTTATTTAAAACACTTTCATCTTTAAAATCACATGAAAGCATATATATCACTTCTCCACACTTTTGTATTTCTAAAAGAAAAAACATTTTATTTAAAAATCCATTTTTAATAAAACCAAATTAAAGTACATTCTTTTTCCTTAGAACATATAAGCATTTATGTTCATATAACTAACATTCTCATAGTAGGGCCTATATATATTGTTACGCCTCGTGTACTAGGATTGCGCTTGTGTCCATATATAAGCATGCCTTCTGGGCCAATCATTTAACTTCTTGGTGCACTCAATATGCTTAGCAAAGACAATGAATCTTTTCCTTCTTCAACTTCCTTTAGTGGGTTGCGCTTCCATCTCTAGCATTGGTACCTTGCTCTGCCTTCTCTAATTTCTCTTGGACCAATATTATTTCTCCCATACACGTGCCGTTATTTTATAAAACGTTTCTCATCTCTTTTACTATACTTGAAACATCTAGGGGCCGGTAATACGTTGGAGTGTGGTGTTACATCTCTATACTTTTCTTATTTAAAAATCTCCATAAATAGAACATCATTTGTTAGAAAATTCATGAAAGTGGAACGCACTAACACTAACTTTGAAATTTCGAAACTTATATCAAACAACATCCAACAATCATCAAATTTGACAAACTTATAGCCTCCTGAATTTTGCGATTTTTCCTACACCAATGTTTTAATCTTCGTTGCTGTTTCTGTCAACCTAGATTTTTAGGTTTACATCAGAACCCAATATTCATGTCCTCTAAAGCTATGCCTAAAATTCATTAAAAAATTAATCCCTTTGAATATTGAAAACCTAAGACATCATACAACAAGATCACAATTTTGTTTTGATGAGATCAATGCCCTATAAAATTCAAAATTTCTCTTATTACGCTGAGGAGGACCGCAGAAACAACCATATTCAATGCATGTTAATTTGAACATTAAAATAAATGAACTTTTTGAAAGAAAAGGAAGAGAGTTGAAAGACTTACAAGAATGATAGTGGTGGTCGATTAATGTTTGGTATTTTTGGTTCTTAGAAAGTTTGGATGTATGAGAGGTTGAAATGACTTGGTGATGATGATCTTCCTTCCCCTTTGTAATCGTGTGGTTTGGGTGAGAGAGATACGTTCGAAATTAGAGTTTTGAAACTGAAAAGAGTTATTTATTAGCACAAATGGGTACACAACGTGGGGTGATAACGGGCTAAAACAAAATCTCCAACAAAATCTCAAAACAACGTGTGACTAGGTCTTTGGAAGTTTTGAATATACATATAAAAAGAAGCCATGCGATTCTTGGAGCTAGATTAGGAAAGTTGGTCCTCGATTTTAGGACTAAAATTTCTTACCAATATGTGCTTCTCACCTGCTAATTAAATACACATGTTACTTGAGAGACGGGTTTATTGAAAACGTCATATATAAACCCATTTGTGGGAAATTTGTGTAATTTATTGTATAACAATAAACATAGCATAAAACTGCTAGGAGATTTTTAAGGAAGACATTTCCATTCTTTTAAAAGACCAAGGTCTAAGATAAATGTCTATCTAATTAGAAATTAAGATTTTTCCAAAAGAAAGGCAAATTATTATCATAAAATTCATTTCCAATGCGTTTCCATAAAGAAAGAAAGAATTTAAGAAAGAAAAAAATTTAAATTCTAACGTGTATGATATATGTATTTTATATGGGGTTTGCTAGAGGTTCTTCTTGTAGTGTTCTCCTAGCGTTTTCCCAGTTTTACGTAGAACATGATTTAAGAAAAAAATAAAATTATAGTACCCTTTTTTTGCCAACCGATTAATTTTTATGAGTTAATAGTTAGGTTCTAATGTTTTAAAACTTATTTTTAGATTCAAAACTAAAACATAAGGGTGCAAGGTTAACCTTTTAGGGATGGTATCACTCAAAATGGATTTGATCATCCTAAATTTGGTGCTAATGCCTCAATTTTGGTGCTAATGCCTCACAAGTTTGGTGCTAATGCTTCAAATTTGGTGCTAATGCCTAAAAAAACCGGTGGTGGAGGCCACTACAATTTTATTTTTTCTTAAATCATGTTTTACGTAAGACTGGGAGAACGCCAGGAGAACCTACTGGAAAAACCCCTAGCATTTTCCATTTTATATATATGTATTTCAAAAATTCATTATAAAATCGCATGTAAGACATGCGATTTTATAATGAATTTTTGAAGAGAGTTTTTAATATTCATAATACTCTTTCCTTCAAAGTATTTGAAACAAACTAGCAATTACTCTAGCATAAAATTGAGGTCATCCCACAATGTCCACAAAAGGAGTGAGAAACAACCATTCAAACTCAATATCTGTTGTTTTATTCTTTAATCTGCATAGGCTCGTTGCATGCAGCTCTATTCTTTAGGGCGAATTGGGCTACAACTAGAAGTCTCCCTTAAAAGATCATCTAGGGCAAATAAGCTATAGAATGGCAAATTGGGTTTCAACTCTTCTATTTCCTTCTCTCTTTTTTCCCCCCTAGCTCAAATGTTCTTGTAATTCAGCTTCTGGTAGTTTTTGTAGACACCAAAGGAAAAAAATGAGGCCCAGCAAATGGATGCAAGGCATTGGGTTCTAAAAGAAAAGAGCCCAATTAAGATGTGTAATTTTGGGTTACATGGCTCCTTGTTCTACTGCAATCACAAGATTCAAACTTTTTGTATTTGTTTCTCTCTCTCTCTCTCTCTCTCTCTCTCTTAAATGGTATACAAAGAAAATCAATGCCTAATTATCCTCAATTAAGGGAATCCTCGTTCTAAAAGAGATCCTCTCGATGAAAGAAAACAAGAAAAAAAGAAAAAAGAAAGAAGTGGCTTTATCTTTTCTATTACAAATGCCCAGATAATAATGATGATAAAATGATTTTGCTCCATCTTTGGCCATGATCAGATGTAAGTAGTTTCTGTCACTTCTTTTTCTTTTGGTTTTTACCTAAACTAATTTATAATTCTATAGAGATATTAGATCAGAGGGAATTATGTATGCCACATATATAAAGATACATAAGGGAGCCCTCCACCTAGATTCTATCTGGGTCCTATCTTCTGCTTTTCAGGGTCTTGTTCACTAAAGAGGGTACAAATAATTGTCACACCAATCTCTTTGTTGCTCAGTATGATTCTTATCATCAGCATCATCTCTACGTCCTTTTTTCCTTTCAATTAAGTTCTATCTTGTCTAGGTCAATGAGTCTTTCAGTCAAATTTCATTTCACATCTTTATCAACGAGGTTATTGCATTTTATCTTGGTTTGACAAAGAATCTGGATCAGGATAATAACTCCCTGTAAAAACTAATTAACTAATATTATATATTCAATTAAAATCTTAATTACTATTTCTTTTTTATATATTCTAACATTCTCTCTCATACCTGGGATTAGAGCATTCACCTATAATAAGTAGAGTTCAATGTGTAGAATATTCAACTAAAATGTCTAATATGAAGTTAATTAGGTTGTAACATTTTATCTTGGTTGATAAAAGGTCTTGAGGACAAAATCCAACTCCACGACATATAATTAATCATTGGATTACTAATTGTTTAAAAATCAAGCTAATTAATCATTTAGTTTATATTTATATTCCATTCAATTCCTATTTACTTTATATATATATTTTAACGCGTTCTCTAATGTGTGGGCTTATGCGATCTCCTCAAAAAGTAAACTCTAACACAGAATATTTATATTAAATTAACGATTGTCTAAAATGTTTAAACTAATAAAAAATAATGAATTTCATTATTTGATTGGGCATTGAATCCAATGGTTATTCATGACTGGTGTATGCATGTTTGATTGGCGGGTCACTATAGGATGTACATCATTAGTAGCATGAGTCGAGGTCAAAATCGGTCGGACTATTAGTATTAAGGACGATAGTATACAATATCCAAGACAATGGTATTGTATTACAGGCCCTTCGGAACAGTGCCAACCTTGCTGAGAAATGATAATATCTTGGGTAGACCATACAGTTTGAACTATGACATGATTCTCATACAACATGTACTACATCCATATCTATGATCATATGATATACTGTCATATCATAATGCTGCATGTGATTTATAAACAATTGAGTTCATCATTTAGCAATATGTATGTCATGTGCATTTTTACTCACTAAGTCGTCGAACTTACTCTTGTATTCCTTTTACTCCACATGTGTATCTATGTTGTTTTAGTTAGTCTAGTAGGGGATGGACCCAAGGAGTCATCCGGTGGTTGTGAGGGATTTGATCATGGTCATTTTTTAGGACTTGGATCATGTTTGGCTCAAGTCCATGTGGGACGCCGATGGAGCTACTCGCAAGATATGATTGAGATTATCTTTATGTTGTATCTTGTAAAATGTAAGCTTTGATGTTGTTTCCAAAAAAATTAGATGTGGTCTCTATTATTTTTTGGATGACTGGCCTTTGACTGCAATATTTAGGAACTAATCCATGTTATAATGCCTTAAGTTTTTGTCTGGTTATTATGATTGCAGATTTAAATTATAGCTATCTAAGTCCTTTAGTGAAAAGTCTTTTGCTGCAGAATCGATCTTTTCGAAGATGATGAGATCCTTGAGTCTTATTTCTCATGGTATAAGGCTGAAAGACGAACTATGGAGTCAATTACCAGTTAATTGATTTCACTAGGCATTACAAGAATACCTGAATGATGGATGATTTGATAACATGACTAAATGTTTTTGAAAAATCAAGATTATCCTATTGTTCAAATCCTAGTGCCACTAGGTGTTCTTTGTACCTATCAACAAATACATAAGATTTTTGTTTAATTTTGTATTCCCACTTGTAGCTAATGATTATTATTATTATTATTATTTATTTATTTATTTTATAGAGCATGGACATAAAGTCTAGGTTCTATTAGCTTGAAGTGTGTCAAATTCTTCCTCATGGCAATGAGAGTATTTGACACCTTGACTAAAACATGTAGGTTTAGTACGAGGTATGACAATAGATTTGAAGTTTTTAAATATGACCTAATTTATTATGCATAGGACAACACTTAAAGTTAACTAAACAAGGAAAAACTTCTAATTTATTATGCATAGGAAATAGCCAGCTAAACCTTGAAAAATCATAAGACTAGATTGTTTATAAAGATAGTAATAAATACTAAGTCCTATATTGCCTAGTTATTAAGTGAAACCGAGCTTTATAAAAATTCTAGAAAAACTCTAAGTTAACTAGTCTTTTTGGGGTCATAGCATAGATGTGGCTAACACTTTTTCTTGTATTGTTACAAATCATCTATAAAGATTATTTAATACTTCCGAGCATTAATCGACTGAATAGTAGAGCTCCAAACGTCAAAGTGAATTATTTCAAGAGGACAAGAAGAAATCCTATTAGAAGTAGAAAAATGAAGAGACTTGCCTTTGAAAATTTGATAATATTCACATAAGGTAAAATCCTTGGTAGAGCCAATGATTGGAAGCTTACAAAAAGAATGGGGTATGCCAGCAGGTGGCGTAATCGTGTATGTCAGATATAGATGAAGGAGCTTGAACACCAAAGAGGGAAATGAACTTCCTTGCATTATTGATTGTAGACTTCGACAAATTGATAGGGTATAATTTGTTTCTACTACACCATGGCAAAGTATCCACTATGTGAGACTGTCTTTCATCACAAAATAAGAAGAGATTAGTTTGAACAATTATTTTCTGTGAAAAAGCACTGAATAGATAATAAATTTGCTACAAATGGTAGATGAAACAATATTTGAACCCCTGCTAGCTATTGTAAGACCTGAACCATTGCCCACTGCCACTTCATGATCACTACCATTATATGGTTATAGTTTTGATAGGTTTTCTTATGTCCGCCCTTGCAATATGATTGTTGGCCCCGCTGTCTACAAACCAAGGTTGAGTGTCATGGAATATTGTATTGGTTCTAATTGCTTGGTTGCAAACTGAGATGGTGGTTGACGCCCTTGGTATGCAAAGCCTATTCCATGGAAGCAATCAAGAGCTTGATGACTAGTTTTTCCACAAATTTGAAAAGGTGTCCTATTTGGTACCAAAATGGACATCACCATTGCATGTTGCCACGATTAATATTCTCACTAGGCCCGGCAGAATGATTTTGTTGAGTACGATAATCGGCTTCTTGTTGTGTGAGGAGAATTGGTTGTTTCTAGGTCTGTTATATTCGTTCTTCTGATTTCCATTGAAAGAGTTGTTTTCTGTTGCTATGAGTAAAGTGCAAAGCTTCTTGCTTTGGGTTGTGTAGATTGATTTTGGTTATTAAGCATCAATTCATGATTAAGTAATTCTGTTTGAAAATCATCAAATAAACTGATATATTGCAATTAGCAAAAGTAAAGGTCTAGTCAAGTTACAAATGAAGCTTCCTAAAATCACTTATAAAGCTTAGTCTCATCTAGTAAGGAACCAATGTGGGACTTAGCAATCATGTGTGCCTTTATAATTCTTCTATTCTTTGTGGGCTATTCATTTTCCCAATGTAGAACTAGAATGTTACAATCTCACCTTCTTAAAGGCCATATCATGTAGTCATCCAGTCATCCAGTATTACATGACATTATTATATTGATCTAACACCATTTATATTTATCTAAGGAAAATGTTGCTCTGATTATTATTCTAAAAAGACTAGTCAATTTAGAGCTTATCTTAGAATTACTTATAAGCCTCAGTCTCATATAGTAAAGAACCAATGTGGGTCCATAAGTGTATTTTAATCTGCCCACTCTATGTGACAACTTATCTTCACAATATAGGACTAGAGTAATACAATTCAAGCCCCTAGTTAATCACATAGTGGGTGAGATCAAAGCAAAGGATGTACTTGATTTGTTTCCTTGTTGATGGCAATGTTTAATACTTGGTGAAATCCCTTTATTCAAAATGATTTGTTTCTTTGTTGATGTCATTATTTGATTTGGTAAAATCCCTTGGTTCAAGATGATTTGCTGATTCTATCTTAACAGTTAAAACTCAGAAAAGGCTTTGTAAACTGAGGGGATTTGGATATTTGGAATTGTAACATTTCTTGATGCTTCATGCTCAAGGCCTAAAAGGAAAAAGAGTTAGCTCATGACAAATGAGAAAGAGTTGGTGAATGCATGTTAATTAATGGTTGTTATAAACCACCATATATTGATGGTTAATGGTTCCCTATAAGCATGTTAATGGTTATCGAGAATATTTTCCATATATATTGATGTGAATGTCCAACACCTACAACATATGCTTTAGTTAGTTGGCTTATAATTTTCAACCAGAAACATGATATTGCTGGACCAAAGACAGGCCATGATTTGTGGCACCAAATGTTCAAGATATCTTCTTGTCGAAATGATCCCATTTGCATAATCGAGTATGTGGCTCTCTGTGATAATTCTTCTTTTCCTTAAAGACCAATAATTAAGGAAACACGAATGGATTACATTAATACAAAATAAATATATTGCAGCATTTCTGTTTATACTCAGCACAAACACATATTGTTTGCTTTTCTTTGTGTTCTTGATCATTAAAGATATGACTTGAAAGCAATATTATTTCAGGGTTTTTCGGGTCTACCAATTAATATCTACTGTGTACAGAGTAGATCGAGAATATGAGATAGAGATCATATGACTGCAGAAAGTGTAGCAGCTGGCTTTTCTAATGGGAATGATTATTGGTTTTCTGAAAAGGGCATGGACAGCTTTGATTCCAGATCAGTTCTTTTCTGAAACTTGTAAGGTTATCACTATAGGAAACTCCATGAACATAAAAAAGTACAGAATAGGCTCTACTATTTACAACCATCTCAAGCCCCACACTGATCATCTTTTCAGTGTCCGGGAGACACCTTGCTTGCCAGTTCTATGTCATTTGAGGGCCACACCCATCATATTTGCTCTATCATCACTTATTGCAAGAGCCTCAGATATACGGGCACTAAATTCCACATCGGCCCTCCACATTTTCATCACTTGTTTAATCACTGCCAACTTTCTGGGACCCCAATTAAGAAGTTTCCCTACATTTCAATAAAATATTTAATTGAAATGAAAAGAAAACGATGAAAATTAAATTAAATTCGAATTGAACTCAGAACCATTTATTTAAATGTGTAAGAATATAATCATTTATATTATATTCTTACACATTTAACCATGTATATTTATATCATCAGTGGTAGTGGTTCAGTGATTTCTAGGAAATGTGGTTAGGTATGTACTATGATGAGAGTTCGACCCTTGAAATGAGAATCCTCGATTGTATTTGTAACCACCTAGGGAAAACTTGTAGCCGCATCTATGCTATTACCCCAAAATGACTAGTTAATTTGGAGTTTTCCTAAAATTTATTAAAGCCCAGTTTTACATAGTAATGAGACAATGTCAGACTTAGCACTCATGATTATTTTTATAAATTATCCACTCTATTTGGGTTATTCTTCTTCTTCTCAATATGGGACATGGGTATTACAATATTAACTGGCTTGAGTTTCACTGATATCTTGATAGGGCTAAGTCAAGTTATGGTTCAATTAGATTTGAGGGAGAGTATGCGGTTCTTACTGTCTAGGCCATGTGTTGCTCTTAGCAAGCAGGTGCGACTATGGTCATACTTGGATAGAATAACTACAGTTGATTTCCTCTACTTGTCATTCTGATTAGAAAAAAAAATACCATATATAATATTTATATTAAGTATCCATAGCCATATATATATATTTAGGTCATAGTGTAACAGAAGGTAAATTTTAACACATTCAACTATTTGTTAGAGCATTCACAATGGAAGAGCTAAATATCATTTTTATCTAAAATAGCTCTTTAAATTGATAAAATACCATCTACATTGGATAAGCTAAAAAAAATGTAGAATAAATTTTTTGTTAAATGAGTTAAAAAAAAAAGCTACATGTAGCGGCAATATTGAAAGAGTTATTTTCCTACATTTTCTCCCACGTCTGTTTTTTTTTCCCACTATCTCTCACAAAATTTTCTTCCCACGTTTTTTTTATTGTTTCTCTCACCTGTTTTCTCTTTTTTCAAAATTTTATCCTACTATTTCTCTTTCACATCTCATTTTTTCCAAAATTGTCTCCTATTATTTCTCTCTCCACATCACTTTTTTCTCAAAAGTTGAAAAATAAGATATTAAGAAAAATACAATCATTTTAAAAAATAAAAAAAATAATTAAAATTAAATGATATAGATAAAAATATAACTAATCGGATGTAGGAGGTCCTTAAAAAATTATTAGCTAAACTAGATAAATTGAATTTTGATAAGCTATTTTACATAAAAAATTAGCTCCTCCATTGTGAATGCCCTTATATGAGCAGTACTGCACGTACGTGTCATTATAACACATTAGTTTGAAGGGTAATGGGCCTACAAGATTCCATGCAACCGACCTATGTCTATATGCACATGTGTTGAACAACTTTATTTCTGTGGAATGATTCCAATCGCAACAGCAGGGCCAACCAGGATATTATCTTTGATTTAACCCCATTTAAGCCAAAGTGATTGAGGTCCATGCCACGTGAGCCTGTCGTGTTAGATCGATGACACTAAGCTAGAGCACTACAATTTGATTATGCAAAGTTTAATTAATTACTCAATTTTTACCTTTTTTCTATTTTATTTAATTACCCACTTTTCAAAAGCATTACACATTTCGCTATCTACTCCTTTTCTCTCTCTCTTAACCACACTCGCCGCTAAAAGTCTAGATGCTGTCCCACTCGCCCTCAAAGAAACCTTGAATCTCACCAACTAATCTTCCTCTCTCTCTCTCTCTAATTAACCACGTTCGTAGTAAAAAACTCGTATGTTACCCCACTCGCTACTATACATTGAAAAAACCCTAAATCTTGCTCATTAATCTTCTACTCTCTAGATCTCTCTCTCTCTAACCACGCTCATCACCAAAAGGCCAGATGTTGTCCCACTCGCCACTATACATTAAAGAAACCCTAAAGCTTGCAACTTGTCACCGTGCCTGCACCGCTGGCATATATATGCTGCACATAGAGAGAGAGATAGTAATTAATAAAAAAACTTGGGAAAAATTATTTTTAGCTTTGCTAAAGTTAGTAGCAAATTCAAAAAATACTCTAGATTGATATATATATATATATATATACATATATAGCTCATCCAATGTGGGGTAATTTTTAAAAGTACTGGTCATCAAATTCTGATTTTTTTTTTATAAAAAAAATGGTTAATTAGTCCAATGCTCTTATATTATTATAGGTTTTATGTACACCCAAAGCTTTGAAAAAAAAAGAAAAAAAGTACACCCAAATGAAATAAATTTATTGTACTATTTTATGATGAGTTTTTTTTTTGTTCTAATTTATTGTACTATTTTATGATGAGTTACCATCAAAGTTGCACGACGAGTTCAAAAAATTGGCTTGATTAGACTGTCAGGTATGATCACCAACTCCTGTTGCAGCAGATGCCAAAGCGGCCAGTCAAATGAGCCCTACGTGTAAATCTCTATTAGCTAATTAATAATATTTTATGCAAACGACAAAGAAAAAACAGTAATAATTAATCTGTTGGGCTGAGAAGTTAATCTTTCTCTAAACAAGGGTTAATTAGCGTTAACTACTTACTACATTATGGAATCGAACACCACTAATCCTAATTAATTATGGTTAATTGCTCTGTAAGGCTGAGTGAGCCCACCTGATTTTGACATTCCACCAACTTATGTTCTGCCTAGCTATTTTGTAAGGTTATTGCGGACTCACTCATGAAATATTGTACACATCGATCCTGTGTACGTGCTTACAGGCGTATTTTGTCACTTATCAATCTACCTATCCAAATACAGACGGAGTCAGGGTTGGGTGCGCGAGAGGGGACTGAACAAACGACCTACTTGGCTTGCTCAAATATATATTGAGTACTCTAGCTCTAAAGTAAAGTGGTTGCTTCAGCCGTTGTGTCAAGCTCAGGGTGAAAAGAACGGGTGACACTTTCAATCAGTGGACGGTTGGGGTCCCTAGCTAGTGGGGATAGGTGAGTAGAACTCACACCTTCATCTATATAGGTCTTACAAATCTAATAGTTATTTTTAAAAAGAAATGTTAGACGAGTGATGAAGAATACTAAATTATGTATATTTCTTGTAGGATCCGAATTTATCCGTATGGGCCCCGCGGCCCATCCAGAAGTCAAGCCTAAGTAAAGGCCCGAACAAAGCATTTATCATCCAGCTCATATAGATGTTATTCTCGATTATCAGAATCTTCAACCTTCTCGACAATAAGGTCTGCTGCTGAGTATTCTGCTGTGTTCGAAGGTCGTGCTCGTTACTAAATCCTCGGGGGTGTCCGAGGATTCATTCAGCCGCCTATTCATACATCGCCAAATCCTCGGCCGTGGCGAGGATTCCTCCTACCGACTATGATGACGTCACTAGGTCCTTATAAAAGGAGAGCTTCACCCCCACTTCCAAGGTATCTAGTTCTTCTCCCAGTTCATTTGTTTTCTCCAAGTTATCTGATTATCTCTGGAGTTCACATACTGACTTAGACATCGGAGCTCCCATCGCCGGGACACCACTGGCCGCTCTTATCATATTTTTCTCTTTTGCAGTTAAGACTACCCATACACCAAATACACCAATTATATCATCAACATTCCAACGAATAGGAGCACGCCACGTCATCCTCGGAAAACTGTGTTCTAACAGTTTGGCGCCATCTGTGGGAACCGATTTTTCAAAATCTGTTCTTACTTTTAAATCTATTCCAACGGATGGCTGTTCAACCGCAACGAATCCAACACTTGGGGGTTCCAGCAGCATCCAACGTTTCTAATACTCAGTCAACCTCACTAGAAGAGATCATTGATCGTGTCAGCAATGCCATTGAAGCCACAACTAGAGAGTTTGAATGCCTCACTTCTTGGCTCCTTCATCGGGGGGAGCGCCGACGCAAAGAGAGACGTAGGTTTATTCAATCAAAGGATAAACATGATCACACAAGTGCGGCTACTGAAGGCCGCCGAACACAGTCTCAAGGCAGGTGGGACATTCGCTCTTAGGGCCCATGCCACAAAGAGATCTAGAAACGACAATCTTATGGCGAACACAGTAGCAAAAACTATTATCCCAACGGTCGTCCTAGCCAGTCCCCTCTTAGCCCGTCATGCCATAGCTGGTCAACTCATATCGAGAACCAGGAAGAAGAGCGCTATAGGCAAATTCAGAAAGGAAAAAGCAAGGAGGTGGCCCCTCCAATTACAAAAACAAGGAGAAATATGATTCTGCCCTGTGCAGACCAGGTAATAACTCATTGCCTTTCCGACAATTTCAAAGTTCCTCCAATTGAGACCTATGATGGAAGAGGAAATCCTGTAACCCATATAGAAGATTTCCAGACTCATCCCTTTTTCTATAACCTCTCTGATGAGATTGCCTGTCAAGTTTTCCCCCTAACTCTGAAAGGAGAGGCCCGAGAATGGTTCAACAGTTTGAATTCTCCCAGTAATTTCAGTGTTGTTAAGCGCCAGTTCCTAGATCGGTTTCCTATTACCCCTAAAAAGAAACAACACCCTGCTTCACTGTTCTCTCTCAGACAGGGACAGACCGAGTCACTGACAAGTTTTGTGAGGAGATTTAATCAAGAGCTACAAATCGTCGAAAACCCGAGTTAACATGTCATACTCTCCGCTATGATCAATGGAATGAAACCCGAAGAACCATTGTTAGCCGAGTTGGCTCGGGGATCAACCACATGTACCTTACAACAGTTCACAAATAGAATTGAAGTATATATGCGGAAGGAAGAGGCTATCGGGAAATCCGAGAAAGCGGCAAAGCTCATAATTCCACCAGGCAAAATTCGACAGGAAGACGAGTCTTCCTCGAAGAAAAGGAAGAAAACTGTTGGTACCGAAGGACCATATCAGTTTCCAAACCAAAAATGGACTCCATTGAACACAAGTCTCTCAGCTGTCTTCATGGAGGCAAGAAAGGATCCTAATTTCAAACCACCACCAAGAAAGGCATCCTACCGGATCAGCAAAGGCTAATCTTCGCCAGAAAGCAAATGGAGGATAAAGAAAGTATCCCACCGGACCAGTAGAGAAGCGCCCTATCCAAGAAGCAGTTGGTGAAGTTGCACAGGGAAGGGAGGTTACGACTAATTTGAATGCTCGCCCCAAGAAGCATCACTCGATATGTGAGGTTTAGCCAAAGCCTGAGACCACCGAAATCGACACCTCCTGCGAAGCTACCGACACTCCCTCTGGGTGTCCACCAGGAGACGAACACTAGCGTGCACACCGCTGGCTTCCTGCATCCGACCTTTATAGACGTCGGCCAGTTTCGCTTCAAGCTTGGCAATCCGACGATCCCGCAGCTGCACTTGCCGATTTATCAGAGCCAGCTCATGATCTTTTGAGTCAAGCTCGCCCATCAGCCTCGACAGTTGGTTCGAACGTTCAACAAGAGTATGTTCCAGAGACGCCAGAACCAGCTTTAAACCAGAAAGCTCCGATCGAATATCATGCGAAGTGCGAGAGGTGACCTCGCCGGAGGACCCGTTATCAACAGGCCCTGAGAAGGGGGCAATAGAATCGGTGGACGAAGAAGAGTCCCCGGAGCTATCGGAGGAGCGACTAACGCGGGAACCGAGATCCATGTGAGCGAGCAAAAGAAAATGAAAGGGAAAAGATTAGAGGCATGTTATGACCCGAAGAGCACGTATGATATTTATAAAGGAAAATGCGTGGAATAGCCAACATCAGAATAAATGTGAGGCGACAGAACCGGCAAAGTCACGGGGAAGACTAACGGACATCGTATCGCGGGGATACACGTAATCCGTTCTCGAATAGAGCGATTCGACGCAATGATGGTTCTGGAAATACAGAACGACAAAAAAAGAAACGACGATATGGCCAAAATATTCTTAAACCAAATCCTCGCAGTCAAAATTAGAAGGCCAAATACCAACGACAAATCTCCTGAATCCTCGGAAAGGCGCATCCTCAGATATTAATAACGTATGATTCAAGCCATCAACCAAGTAAGCTATTTAACCAAAGATTCTCAGCCTCCAAGTCCTCGATTCCAGGACCAAAGTTGGAAGTAAACATTCTCGGCAATGATTCTTCGGTCACGGGGGGTATACTCACCAGGAGCCGAGAAAGACGAAGTTTGAAGGATAGTCGGCCAACAGCCAACCAGGAGCCGAGAAAGATGACGTCTGAAGGATAGTCGGCCAACAGCAAAAAAAGACAATTTTTTTCCAAAATATGTTCGAAAAAATGTCTCCCCAAGATCATCACTAGAACGGCGCATGAAAAACAGAACAGTTCCTCAAGAAGAGATGTTGATTTATATTCGGAATGTACAGCTTCTGTAGCAGAATTGTTCTGAATGTACCAAAGATTAGACTAAGAACCAAAAGCCTCTGAAGTAGGAGTGTTCTAGCAAGTGTTCGGAACGAAAAGCCTCTGAAGTATGAGAGTTCTGAACATATAAAAGGCCCCGGTTAGAACTAAAAGCCTATGAAGTAGGAATGTTCTAGGAGTGTTCTAGTAAGTGTTCGGAACGAAAAGCCTCTGAAGTAGGAGAGTTTCGAACATATAAAAGGCCCGGTTAGAACTAAAAGCCTTTGAAGTAGGAGAGTTCCGAACATACAAAAAGCCCGGTTAGAACTAAAAGCCTCTGAAGTAGGGTTGTCCTAAATTTATTTGAAATGAAAAGCCTCTGAAGTGGGGAAGTTCCGAACATGCAAGAGAACCAATTAGGACTAAAAGCCTTTGAAATAGGATTGTTCTAATTTCATTTGGAACGACAAAACCTCTGAAGAAGGAGAGTTCCGAACATGTAAAAGGCCCAATTAGGGCTACAAGCCTTCGAAATAAGAGTGTTATAATTCGGAGCACACAGCTTATGAAATAAAGGGCGGTCCAAGAAAGGAGTGCCCGAATAAAACCAATAGTCTCAGGAAAATATATGGTCCTAAGGGAAAGGGCACTAAGAGATCTGGCTGAAATACACATCTTTCCAAAGCAGAGTGTTAAGCCCCGATAACATGGTTCAACAATGTTGTCTCAAAAAAAGCAATGCGGCCGAAATGTTCTTTCGAGGAACGAATCGATAGAAGGCAGTTGCGATACAAGTATTTTGAAAAAACAGGTTTATAGAGGAATAACCGACAAAATATCCTCGAATGATCTCAGAAATCATAGTAATAGTAATTCTAGCAATTACTGTAAAAAAAGCTGAAAGCTAAAAGACGTACAAATTTTAGAACAAAATTATGTTTATACATAAAGAAGCATTGTTCAAAAAGGAGAACACATATCAACAAAATCCTCGGAGGTTACAACTATTGATTAATCAGATCCTTATCGGGAAGATCATCCCACGATTCGATGGAAGAGTTCATCGACCCTACAGAGTCAACATCCGAATCTGCTTGACGTTCTATTCTAGGAGAAAGCCTTGCTGCAGTTCGGGCTTCAGGATTGTATATGAGATGCGGATTAAACCCCATACGTCTAATCCCTCTACAATCTGGCATCTCTTCCTGTCCAGTGGATAACACATCTTTGGCAATCCTTTTCGGAGGCAGAGTTCTTCAAAAGCAACCTTGTCCACTTTAGAAAAATTGCCAGGTTTATGAACCCACGCCCGAAGGGTCTCTATGCCTCCCATATAGCCCATATGAAAGCTTGAGTCTCGTGCCCATGAAGCAAAAGTAAGTTGTCTGTAAAAGCCCCGAGCCTTCTCCTTATACTTGTGCAATTGCTCCTTGGCCCGACGAATACGTGCCCTCACATCCAGATTAGATGTTAATAAATCCTCAACCCTGCTACGTTGTGTTGCTGCATCTTTGAGCGAATGTGAAATTCTCACCTCTAGTACTTTTGAGTCGAGCTCGGCTTGAATCTTCACCAAGGAAAGCTCCTTCTGAATATTCTGAATTGTTGTTTCGGACCTGGCATTAACAGCAGCGAGAATGGCCTCTAGATCATTAATCTTGGCTCGAGCTACCAAGGCGTCCTCAGATAGCTGAGTTTCCAGCATAGCAATACGTTCCTTCAGATGGGAGAGCTCTTGTTCTTTCTGGGCCTGGATTAAGGCAAGTGCAGCTTTCGAATCTTCCACTTTCTTCCTTAAAAGTTCGTTGTCCGAGGTGTCATTCTCTTGGGATCTCCGAAGTCTAAAGAAATAGTCCATGCTATGCATGAAGCCCTGCAAGACGAGAAAAAGAAATAAGCTTATAAAAGTATAAGACAAATTACTGGACCGAAGCATAAGACACTTATGTTAATAAGGTGGAAGATCATGTGATCCGCAGTCTCCTGAGAAGTCATCCCCTTAACCTCCGCCATGGTGGGTGCCAGAATTAGGCTAGCCAGAGTAGTAAGAGGATTGTCGAGCCACTTTTCGCCCAACTGGTTCAGAGTCTCGTTGACAAACCAATAGATAGCCTCTAGGGTTCGACCACTTGTAGAGCCTCCCACCAGTGAAGCATCTGTTGCAGCTTGGCTAGCAATCGAACCCTCCCGCCTAAGCCTCGACTCATAATCAGCTATAGATATTGTCTGAATTCCTCCTTGTCCAGCTGTTGACGTTGAGACATCTTTAATGGTCACAGCCTCCGCCTCCCTTGTCTCACCATGTTCGAGCCCAGAAGGTTTTCCTATACCTTCTACGTCGGGGGATATCTGTGCAAAAGGACTTTCTGCAGCTACACTAGACAGAATTCGCTCGAGATATCGTTCAGTTTCTCTATTTGAATTAGACAAAGGTGTAGCATCGGTAGGGACATGGAATGAAGGCACACTAGTGGGCGGCATCATTACCAAAGGGTCATGCTCTTTAACGACAATCACCTTCTCGGGGGACTTGGCCTCAGGGGATTCTGGAGAGGCCGGTCGCCTCTTCTGGGCAAGCCTCTGCGTTTTAAGCATAGCATTCAGGAAATCGGCCTTCAAAGTTTCAGGCATTTCATCGGAATGAGTTTCAGCGGTCGTTCCAAGTGTTCCCAGTTCTTTCTTCTGAAAGAATTCCTATTAAATCAGTTTCTGTCCTGCTAGCTACAACGCCCGATAAATGACTCCCTGCAGACTCTTTTGCAACCTCGGAGATAACGGAGTGACCGGTCGTCGTCGGAATCAGAGACATTTCATCCTCTACTTTGCCTTTCCCATTTTCCTTTCTCGTCCTCCGAGAATGGTCGACTGATCCGACAAGGGAAGTTGGGCTGGTAGGATGCTTAGGAAATTCACAAGCCTCTTTCAATACCACTTCAGCAGGTTGTGTATGTTCTTTTGGAGGAGCTGAGGAAGCGGTTTCCACGGCAGGAAATTGTTTGGCAAGGGAAGGTTGGATAGTATCACGCTCAGGAGATGTAGGAATTTCTCCCTTCAAAGCTTCGAGGGTTTGCTTTTGTTTTTTCAAAGAAGATGGTGCGACAAGTTCCGTAGTTGGTTCAGAAATTTCTTCCTGGAAAGACTCAGACCTTCCTTCTTCTTCGATTACGCTAGAAAGCTTGTCCGATGAGGGAGCTGGGGTGTCGAGTTGTGTTGTTTCCAATGATTGAGACTCTGAAATTCGGAGTGACACATCTTTCTTTGTTCTCTTCGATTTTGATCCAACTAGTGTCCCTCCTACTACGGCGTTCGCAACTGAGGGGTACTTCAAACGAGCAGCCAAGGCTAATTGGGAAAAGATGGCGTCAAATTTCATCTTTAAAGCATGCTCCTCAGCATACTTCATTAGCTCTCGCACGTGAGCACTTTCAATTTCGTTCAAAGTAGGCTCATCTTGCACTGAAGAAGAAAGATGACGAACCTCCCGAGCAACTCTCGGATCTGCAATCACCTTGGTGGCTGGACATTCCCAATCACCTTGAGCAAAGAAGAATCTTTCTTTCCGATGCTTGTTACTGGAATATCCCGATAGAAGGACGAACTTGATCTTCTGGCGACCCTGGAAATTGAAGGTATAATCAGATTTAGGATTCCTCGATGGCTTGTATATCTTCAAAAAATCTCGGACAGAAAGCTCGGGTTCTTCTTTCAGAATCCTTAGCCAAAGAATCACGCACGCAAAGAAAGTCCGGCAGGCGTTTGGAGCTAGTTGATAAGGGGCTATCTGAAGGTAATGGAGTAGCGCTCTCACCATTATCGGGAACGGGAATCGGTTACCTGCCTCGAACATATCTTCATATACACAATTCGTTTCCGCGAACTACTGCACCTTTGTCCCTCGTAGCGAAACGTAACCTCACAGAAGACGGAATGGAGTATTTCTCGCGGAGTTGCAACTCATCTGCACTGGTTGTTTTGGTTCTCCAAAATTCTAGATGAGAAGTACTTGCATCCTCGGAAGTGTCCGAATCTTTTTGGCCCATCCTTACAGAAGATTCAGAATCAAGGTTGTGAAAATCAGGAAAATCTCGAGATTGAAAGGGAAGATAAGAAGTCCATAGGTGAAGGAGGTCCAAGGAAGGTTCGAGAACGGGAAGAAGGAAATTTAGGTATTCGGAAAAAGGACTTTCTGAGTTAATGAAGTATTCAGCAGAAGGGACGGTTTCTACGGAAGCTCGGAGATATGTCGTTCTCAAGAAGAAATGTTGATTAGTGTTGCTCAAAGTAAACCAAGCCAGAATCGGAAGAATGAGCGAAGCAAAGGAGATTAAAGGAGCAAAGCCAAGGAGATTGAAGGTTTCTTTCTAAGGAAAGAGGAAGGAAAATGAGGAGATGACGGTTTAAAATTTCAAAAAACAACAAAAACTTAAAGACTCTTCAAAAGCAACGGCGTTATTCGTACCAGTAGCCGGCCCTGAGTTGCCACGCGTCTAAAGATTGGGAAGTGTGTTATCATCAGGATCGTCAGATGGGTTTCTAATTAAAAACTATGCTTCCACCTCAACCCTAAGTAATCAAGGTGTCACTCAAACCGTCCGTATCCCAGTTCTGACGATCCTTCTTCCAAAGCCCTAAAAGGATTGAACATGAATTTCCTAAGGTCTTTCTGACTAGGAAATTGGGGGGTAACTGTAGGATCCGAATTTATCCGTATGGGCCCCGCGACCCATCCAGAAGCAAGCCCAAGTAAAGGCCTGAACAAAGCATTTATCATCCAACTCATATAGATGTTATTCCCGGTTATCAAAATCTTCGGCCTTCTCGACAATAAGGTCTGCTGCTGAGTATTCTGCCGTGTCCGAAGGTCGTGCTCGTTACTAAATCCTCGGGGGTGTCCGAGGATTCATTCAGCTGCCTGTTCATACATCGCCAAATCCTCGACCGTGCCGAGGATTCCTCCTACCAACTATGATGACGTCACCAAGTCTCTATAAAAGGAGAGCTCCACCCCCACTTCCAAGGTATCCAGTTCTTCTCTCAGTTCATTTGTTTTCTCCAAGTAATCTGATTATCTCTGGAGTTCACATACTGACTTAGGCATCGGAGCTCCCATCGCCGGGACACCACTGGCAGCTCTTATCCTATTTTTCTCTTTTACAGTTAAGACTACCCATACACCAAATACACCAATTATATCATCAACATTCTAACGAATATGAGCACGCCACGTCATCCTCGAAAAATTGTGTTCTAACATTTCTCAATATTCAAAGAACATCCAATGTGGAAGTCAAATAGTAACAAGTCATTGTTGGCACAACACATAAGGTGAGGGTCATACACCTTCCTCTATGTAGGTTTTACAAATTTAATGGTTAATTTTTAAAAGATGAAAAAAAGAAGTATAGGAGAAGGATAAGGGAATCGTAAATAATATTTCTCTTAAATATATTGTAACTATTTTTGGGAATAAGGAATTGAGGGCCTACTTGTATACCCAGCCAATGAAGGACTCATAAGGCTTGTTTACCTTAGTGTTCCTAGGGCCCGAAAACAGTTGAATTACCCACTGCCAAAGGTCCGCCAAGCTATTAAGGACACTAGCTAGGGCCGGCGGGTCAAGGAGAAGCCTGCTCATGACCTGGCCTAAGGACCTACCGTGGTCTAGGACCAGGATAAACCTATGCCTTGAAAGCATATCAAGGCAAGGACTTTCAGTTTAGTTATTCAAAATATCACTTTTTTTCATTTTAGTTACTAATTTTTTATACCACTTTTAACTCTCAATTCTAATTAAATATTATTTTTTTAGTATTATTTTTATCATTTTCTTTTCTTCTTCCTCTTGTCTCTCTCTCTCATCTCTACCTCTCGCATTCTCCCATCTTTGGCCTCCCTCTCGCCCCCAGATCCTTGTAAAATTTCACACCAAATCCCTGCAAATCTCTTGATGGGTATGGGCTCCTTGGTAACAGTGGAGGCAACAAAAGTTTGGGTTTGAGTTTGTTCGAGGGAGAAAGATGAGTGGCTGGGTCTTAGTTTGAGTCGGCTGGTGAGTTCCTACACGAGATCTCGGAACTTGGAGGCGCTGGTCTTCACCTTCATGGGGTTTGAGTTCATACCTATTTGATTTGATGCATTTTTTTTTCTCTTCGATCGGGTTTGTTGATTTTGGGTGTGTGTTCTGAGTGAAGGAAAGCAATTGAAGGGGTGGCTTCAAGAGATTTTGGGCGTATGTTTTTGGGTACTCTTGGTTGATTTTTTGTTTAAGGGAGAGAGAGCTCAGAGAAGAAGGGAGTGTTGAGGGAGAAGGGGAGGAGAAGGAGAGCGAGACATACTGAGAATTTGCTGCAACGGTTTTTGTCTGATCATGGGCAAATAGAATCCCAAATACAACGAAGTGGATTTCTTTTAGATTTTCTGGTACTTTTGGTGGGATTTTGCAGGTGATCGTGGAGAAATAGAAGAGCTTTAGGGGAGAGAAGATGAACTAGCGGAGGGGAGAGAAAGAATAATAAAATAAGAAAAAGAGATGTTTGGGAATCATAAAATATTGCTAACAAGTGCTATAGTGAACTTTCAAATAGCAGCTGTAGAGAAAATTGCTAATTTTTATAAGGACCGTTGGAGGAAGAAAAATTCTAAATTTAACTAAAAAGTTAAGTTAAAGGGTCTGTTGGAGATGCTCCGATAGGACACATGATTGTTAATTCCCCTCTCGCCAAGTCAAATAACCATTTCACCAGTCCATGAAACCACCCCCAATATTTGCAGGGGAATTGCGCACTCCCTCAATAACATTTTTTCGAAAGTCCCCAGAGCAAGAACGTCAAGCCAATATAATTCAGGAATCCCTCTCCCCCTTTTGTGTGGACATGTCAATATATATATATAACCGAGTATAAGTAAGGGTATACGAATGAATGCGTATTTTGTGATAGGTCATACCCTCCTTAATATTATATATAGAGGGTATGACCTTTCACAAAATACGCATTCACTCGTATAACCTTACTTATACTCGGTCAATTTACTTCATCATCTCCTATTTTTACTGACTTAAGCATTAAACGTGGTTCTATGAGAACTTTTGTGGATCTTTTTAACCTTTTGTCTTATTTTCAGTCTTCTTCTAAAGCTTCACAAGCGGTCACTATAGCAATAATAAGTATATCATAATAGTACAACTCTTTGCTTCTTTCTTTGCATTTTCTCATGGATCAGTACATGTTTTTAGAAATTCGTTAGATATTTCTTGATATTTTACAGAGAGATGTGATACAGCCATAACATAGACCCAATAAAGACCTTTTTTTTTTTTTCTTACGTGTTATTTAAAAAATTAAAAAAAGAACAAAATTGAATTCAAAACACTAAACTTTAATTTTTATTTTTATTTTTTTTTAATGATATGTAGAAGGGAAGTTGGGTCTTTGTTAGATTTATATTGTGACTTTAACCTTTCTCAAAAATCTTATATGGCCTTAAAAAGTGGAGTGAAAGTTTGGCTTACCTCCGGCAAATAAAAAAATTTACTAGAGATCTTCTGTTAAAAAATAAACGGTAGAGATTACAAAATTAGGAGAGAATATTTCTATTTTTTTTCATTGGAAGTCTCAACTATTTATTCCTTAACAAAAAAAATTCCAATGATTTTTTTTTACCTAAGGTATACTCTTTTTGTTACGAGGAATCTACAACCTCTACCAAAGCTTTCAGTAATTTTTTGGGGGTATGTTGCAAAAGGCATATATATACTTTAATGGAGAGTTAAACTTTTATGAAGTTGATTAAGGAGAAAATTACTGATTAATGTAATTTCTTGGTTTAAATTTTCATGATTAATGCTTTAGATTTTCACCATTGCCATTGATGCATTTGCACGGAATGGGATCCTCTCCAGTTAGTTATAGTGGAACGATATTTTTGTCTTTTCACTTTTTGAGAGGACAAAAATACTTCTTCAATCTAAGTTATTATCCAGCTCAAATAAACTGGAGACTATCTTAATACACGTTTGCCCATGCATCAAGTTATAATAATTATTATATAGGATGACCATTAATGAAGCATGTAAACAAACTACAGTAGAAGTAGTACTGCATCATCATGCTTGAATTTGGTCTCACTATTTCATGATGAACATAAAGACCACTTAGGCAACTTAACCCCATCATCATCATCATCATCAACAGCCGCAATGCACAAACATGACTTGCATCATCCATCCATCCATCCATCCATACATACATACAACTAAATGAGCCGTCAGCAGCCAGCAGGCTCCATATATTAGGGTCACGCTCAAATTTGGTCTTACTGTTACATGATAAACAAATAGACCACTTAGGCAAACCCCATCATCATCAACAGCAATGCACAAACTTGACTTGCATCCATCCATCCATCCATACATACACACAACTAAATGAGCATTCAGCAGCCACCAGGATCTATATATTAGGGTTCTCTCCCCTTGCTCCGTCTGCTTGTCAATTATTGTCTTCTTAATTGCTTTATCAACAGATCTTAGAATTAAGCAGCCATGAGCAGAGGCGGGAGCTTTGGCGGCGGGCAAAGTTCCTTGGGCTACCTTTTTGGCTCCGATGAGAAACCAAGCGCATCTCCTCCACCAAGAACAGTCAACCCTCCTCCATATGGTGTCGACACCATCACAGATCAGAAGCCTCCTACAGAGAAAGAAAAAGTTTCAAACAACTACCACCGAGCTGAAGGCCAAAACTCAGGGAACTTCATAACTGTAAGTAGTACTTGTAAATTAATTTTCATATGTTTAATTTTATATATATATATATATATATATTTGCATTTGCACCATATCTTACATATGAAATGATCAGGATCGTCCATCAACAAAAGTCAAATCCGTACCAGGTGGAGATTCATCTCTCGGTTACTTGTTTGGAGATAAGTAATTAATTAATTACATTTCTTTCTCCAAACTCTTGCTCTAATATGTGATTTGGTGTAGCTTTTTATGTGGCTTTTGAATAATTTGTAAAATAAGGGATTAAGTTCCCATAAGGGTTGGATTTGCAAGGGTTCTTCAAATTTATGTATGGTGTTTGATTGCATATATATATATATATATATATATACACACAAAATATATATGTATATATATGGCCGGATTTCTAAATGATGCAGATAGGTCAGCCTATACATGGAATTGTAGTTAATTTGTCTACTGTGTCTATAATAAGAAAGAAGTTCTTATTAACAGTGAGGATTTTCAGATATTTTAATAACACTAAAGCTTGTGATTATATTTGAGGCCAAATTTGGAAAGAAATAAAGTGAACTTTCCATTTGCACCTTCGTGTGTTGGGACCTCTTTCCAGATACAGACTTGCATTAAATTTATAATTTCATATATTACTCTTTTTTTCTGTACCTTTTCGTATTGTTTATTTGGCAGTCACTAAAAATTAGTGATTTTTATATTCTTCAAGAGATTTATTATGGATTTGTGATCATGATGCCAACCAGGTAAGCTTATGCAGAGTTTACTGTCTCTAATTAATATGATATAATATTTGATACTTCCATTTGTGTCTGATCAACCCCTTAATTATACTCTAAAGTTCTAATTAACCTTTTTTTCTTTTTCTTTTGCAAGAACTCAGTTTGAAGGGTTTTTTTTTAAAGAAAAAAATACTTTTTCATTGTTTTATTAAAGAAACTGAAGACTTTTTTTTCTTTTTTTAAGTTTTGAACTCACAAGGGGAATTAGTCTCACAATGCCTTTTTCAAACCACTATGCTAATTAGAGTCATTTGCTGCTGGCAGCTGGTCTTTTCCATCCAAAAAAACTGATTATTACACAAGTTAATTACAGATAATTCAGGTTAAGAAGTCAACAAAATAATTAAGGAAATAAGAGCAGTCACCAAAGTTAATTAATAACATATTCCAGCAAATTAGCTTCATTTATACAAGAAAAAAAGCATGCATGCTGACCTGTTTAATGCTGAAACCTGATCAAAGATTCAATAGGAAGACACTAGAACACTTACTATCTAGTACCTTCAAATTACATGCATGCAGCAGAAAATAATAAGCTTCTACAGACTGATGACTGTGGCATCAGGGCTTTGGCATTCTTTTCATTAGCATTTGGATATGTTAAATAGGCATAGTCCCAAGTTGTCAAATCCTTTTAATAGTTTAGTAGTACTGCTAGCTATTACTTAGAAAAAGACATTGTTTACCATAGAAGTAGGGTTTATAATAGTAGCAGAGGGAGTGATTTAGTGAAAGAATTTAATATTTACTTGAAGAGGGTTTGGTGAATAATTTGGCTTCTGCTTAAGCTAATGATTTTTTATAAACAATACTCATTTGACAGTCTAGCAAGTCGCTTATGTTTCTAATTCGTATTTTTATTGCATAAGAAATATCAAATGAATTATGTGACAAGTTCATTAACTAAAAGCAAGAATTTGAGGACACTTTCGGCAAGTTTTATCACGAGAGATTTCATTGCATAATCTAATATATATGACTTAAAAGGAGTAAACTTTCATGACATCCCCTTCATGTTTTTGTGTTCATCTCTCATATTGGTTTATACAATCATACTTTTGTCAAAACAAATGCTTCACATCAATCTATCTCAGGATTCACACAACACCNGCTTTATGCTTCCGGAGTGTTGAGAGGGAAAGTCGATATCCTACCCTCCTTTGACAGTGTCAATTTCACATGGATTCAACGTTTTTAATTAGTTAAGTTCCTATTATTGGTAACGACTACATTTTATGTGTTCATATGAGATTGTTTTCATAATAAGTTGATATATGCAGTCAATCCAATGGTAGATTGAAAAGGATAAAATGAAATCAACAAAAAACCCCTCTTGTTTAAATCTCACCTGATTGATGATAACGTATGATTCACTCAATATATATATATATGTATATATATGCTGTAGAGCTTGCCATGTAACTTCACACATACAACAAATTATTTACTCCCTGTTGAAAACTACTTCCAATTAGTATTTAAGCAATTTCTATGTGTATGGAGGCATAATATGAGAATATTGATTAAATTTGTCACCAATTTTTTTTTTTTTTTTTTTAATGATCACCACTAAATAAAAAAGCACCAGAGCACTAGTGAATATCAATACAAAATAATTGACCAAACCATAAACTCAGCTTTGAAAAGTACCGAGGCACAATAAACCTCATGTACCAAGGCACAATAAACCATAAACTTGGCTTCGAAAGGTACGCAAGGCACAATATCATCGTTCCTTATACAACATATAGAAGCCACAAGGTTTTGGGCCTTTGCATTGACTAACACATGCCCTACATAGGGGAGTCCAACCTCTCATAAAATACATATATATTGTTGAGTTTTGAATTTCCAAATTTAATGACAAAATACATTCATCTGCAATCTCGTCTGCAGTGTATACATATGAGGTGTTGTGTCAAGAGAAGACCTAGTTAAGGTTAACCAATCATAATATAATACCTATATGATGTGATTAAGTTTTATCAAATCGAAATTCTTTAATTAGAGTTAAAATCGAATTTCATTAAATTTCAATCCTGCACATATCTCTGTATTTGGACCATATTTTTTGGCTCAAGAATCGAATTGAGGTGAAACCAGTGGCAATGGAAAGCTAACACAAAATGCTACAAATCTTTGTGAAATATGATTTTCATAATTCGAAATTTAGCTATGCCAAAATTGTCCCGCAAGATAAGGACAAAAATTTGAAAAAATCCTATTCCAACTAGAACTAGTTTTTCTTTCAATTTCAACTATTACTAGGTTTTCTTTTAGTCTATATATAGAGAGCTATCATGCATGAAATTGTAAGGAATTCCACATAAGAATTCCATGTGCTAAGCGAGCGTTTAAAATATTGAGCGTTAGGGTTAGTCTCTATTAGAGTTAAAGGTTGTGTTTTCATCACATATCATACACAACTGAAGTCAACCGGAGTTCCAGTGAAGGGAGATCATGTAGAAGGATTGCGCCAACTGTCTCTGAAAATGGCTATTACAGTAGAAGGCAAGTGGGTTGCTTGTCTTATATAAGATAGTGTCAATTGCAAAGGTTTTGTAAATGTGAACTTCTTGTAATTCTTATTCTTTTACTGATTTAGTTGATCTCCTAGGTTTTGCTGCTCCGGAGAGGTTTTACATTTAGAAAGTTCTCTAAATGGTTTTATCTTCGTAACCAAAATATTTGTGTCTCTGTAATCTACTGTTTTACATATTTTGGTTGTATGATTGTTTAATTTTTAATTTCACGTATTATTTGCATACACCAATTCAACTCCCTTATAGGTGTCGTTTGGAGTTGTATATATTTTTCAATTGGTATCAGAGTGGGTTCACTCTGTTTGGATTAAATTCCTAAGTGAGATCCTTGACTCTTTTACTATGAATACTCCTCGGTCCCTTACCATGGATTCCAATGAGGAGATTGACCTTCAGATGGCCTATAACATGCCTTTTAAGAAATTTGTTAAATTGACTCATCGTCATCAAATTTCCCTTAAAAAGCTTAATGATGTTGAGTATGAAAAAAGAGTCTTTGGTTATTAAATTGTCTAAAGCACATGCTTTAATTGCCTCTTTGAAATATGAAAATACTATGCTTATTGATAAATTGGGTGCCTCTACTTCACATGCTTTTAATTCTGAAAGAAAAACTTTGTTTGTTAAGCTTGTGAAAGTTGAAGAATTCAAAGCCAATATAGCTTGCTTGGATAAGGGCAAAACGTCTTGTATGAATATTTGTGTGAAGCCCGAATTAAAGGCTTTTTCAAGGAAACAAACTCATGCAAAGTTTGTTCCTACATGCCACCATTGTGGGATTATTGGTCATATTATACCAAATTGTTCTAAGTTGAAAATGAAATCCCAAAGACCTTGGAATAAGAAGGCTGCTCCTAAGAAAGAAAATGTGGTGTAGAGTCATGTTTGTCTAGATCCAAGTATAGGTATATCCCTCCTCATAAGAGACAAGCTTCTCCGAAATTTGTCCCTACCTGCTATCATTGTGGCAAAGCTAGTCATATTCGACCTAACTGTTTTAAGTTTAAACCCCGTGAGTATAAGAGTGAGAATTCTTATTCTAGAAAAGGTTTTGAGGGGCTATGCATAATGATGAGGGGAGTGGTTATCTAGGTTAGATAAGTTTGACAAGAGTCACAAATTTGTACCTAGAGTCAAGAAGGTTTAGGTTATGAAGGTTGATACCATTCACCCTTTAAGAGGGAGTGGTAGTGGACTCACCTAGAGTAAGGTGGTCTAGAACATGCCTAAGATTGGTTGTCTTGCATATTTCTTCATATCCTAGAGCATATAGCATTCATTGCATTGCATTTTTTTTTTTCTCTATTTCAGTTATGCATATGCATTGCATTAATTTTGTGCATTTTTTTTTGAAAAATTCAAAAAGACAAAAATATTTTTTTTGGATTGTCTCCGTCTTATTTTTGTCATATGCACCTTGATAGTCCGTAAATTTCTCATGTATACTTCATGTTCCATATATCTCAGAATGTGCTTACTATACATGAGATGAATATGTATTAATGGACTGATTTTTGTTGTTGTGCCTAAGTGTAAGCTTCTATGGTACATTTTACCTATGCTTGAACTATTGTGTACATTTAAGCTTATACTGAGCATGAATTTGACCTTAAGGGTGAGTTATGTTAGGCAACCATATGAGGAAGATTGACTAGTTGTGTCTATCAAATTGACCAAATGCTAGTTTAGGACCTAGAAATTCCAGCATTCCTCTAATTTGTTTTAAGCACTAAATGATTAAAGACACTTTCTCAAAGAGAAAATAGTGAATAAAAAAAACAAAACAAAAGAACATGTTCCAAAAGGAATCTATTTCACTGTGTTTTATTTGTACTCAACTTGTCCCTATAGAAATAGTCATGACTATATTCATTGCGGAAGGAGACGGTCAATACCGGACAATGTTTGAGTATGTGCTATTACTACATGGAAAGTGTATTGGATGAGGATGGCACGGCCCTAGTAAGGTTTGACTTTTGTTTAGATATACATGCCAATTTTCCCATGAGGTAATTAAGTTTTTGCTTACTAGCCTGTCCCCTCACCTTGTAAGTTCTTTTTGCTTATGTTGAAGAAACTTTTGTTTCATATTTTTTTATTCTCATATATATTTTGGACATTTTGAGATATTACTGGATAATCATTGCTTAATATATGAGTCTTTTATGTTTTATCATATGTGTATTTGACATAACGAGTTTTATATTGAGAGGGAGAAAAAAATAATTTTTGCTAACTTTTTTCTTTAATTTTTTTTTTATATCATACATTGAGGGGGAAATTTTTTTTCATGATCTTGCATTTCACTCATTATGCATTCATAGTCTCGATCATGTTTATATTTCTAAGACTTTCCTTGGGCTTACTAGTATTTTATTATTGCCCTTTGTCCATTCATGACAAAAATGGGGAGAAAAAGTTTTAGAGAGTGCAGACTGGGAATAGATAGAACACCATAGATGATTTTGTTTTTGATATACTTGTTGCATCTATGAATGATATTTGTTTTGTGTTCTAACAGATTTGGTGAGCTATTCATGATTATATTCTATTCAAATATGTTATATTATTGGCACATTGGGTATTCCTACTCCACATACGTTTAATATGTTTTGTGAGGGTTACATGAAATAGGAGTTATCTATTCCAATGTAACTTGTAAATTTTGTCACAGAATTGTCAAAGGGAGAGTTTGTTGGGTTTTGAATTGCCAAATTTAATGACAAAATACATTCATCTGCAATGCATACATACGAGGTGTTGTGTCAAGAGAAGACCTGGTTAAGATTAACCAATCATAATATAATACCTATATGATGTGGTTAAGTTTAATAAAATCGAAATTCTTTAATTAGAGTTAAAATCGGATTTCATTAAATTTCGATCATGCACGTATCTTTGTGTTTGGACCATAACTTTCGGTTCAAGAATCGAATTGAGGTGAAACTAGTGGAAATGGAAAGCTAACACAAAATGAAACAAATCTTTGTGAAATAAGAATTTCATAATTCAAAATTTAGCTATGCCAAAAGCGTCCCACAAGATAAGGACAAAAATTTGAATGAATCCTATTCCAACTAGAACTAATTTTTCTTTCAATTTCAACTAATACTAGCTTTTCTTTTAGTCTATATATAGAGAGCTATTATGCACGAAATTGTAAGGAATTCCACATAAGAATTCCATGTGCTAAGAGAGCGTTTAAAATATTGAGTGTTAGGGTTAGTCTCTCTTAGAGTTAAAGGTTGTGTCTTCATCACAGATCATATACAACTGAAGTCAATCAGAGTTTCAGTGAAGAGAGATCATGTAGAAGGATTGTGTCAGCTGTCTCTGGAAATGACTACTGCAGTAGAAGGCAATTAGGTCACTTGTCTTATACAAGATAATGTCAATTGCAAAGGTTTTGTAAGTGTGAACTTCTTGTAATCTTTATTCTTTTACTAATTTAGTTGATCTCCTAGGTTTGGCTTCCCTAGAGACGTGTTACATTTAGAAAGTTCTCTAAATGGTTTCCTCTTCATAACCAAAATATATTTATCTCTGTGATCTATTGTTTTACATATTTTGGTTGTATGATTGTTTAATTTTTAATTCTGCGTATTATTTGCATACACTAATTCAACCCCCTTATAGGTGTCATTTGGAGTCGTATATATTTTTCATATATATATATATATATATATATCATATACAACGATCTAAAAGGCTTAAACCCATCAACTTTCTATTTCTTTCTTCCTTGCTAGTTGCTTGACTTGGGCCTCAGGGTCTTTCCTTTGAACACTTATTTTTCTTTACTATTGAGTATACGTGTGAGTATAAAAAGAATAAAATCTTACATTAGAAATGTATAAGAAGTGTGAGTGGTTAATATAGCATTGTTGGACTCAAATTCATAGGCTTAAGCTTTTGGGTTGTGTGGTATCTCAACATGCTATATTATGGGCTCACAAAAGGACTTTCCAAAGGTATTAATCTCCCAACATTTATCACTCTCATTTTTCTTGTAAATTTGCATTCACATGTAAAAGAGTAAGTTCACATCTTAGTAAGTAAATAGGGTTAAACAATGTGTGCATGTGAGTCTTAATTTAAATCTTTAAGATAAAAGGAAAATATATTTTAACTCCTGAATTATCACCACATTTTCATTTACACCTTTAAACTTTAAAAAGTTGCATCATGATTCCCATAATATCACTGTGTGTCAAATTATACATTTTTGAATTTTTGTTAATCTTCAAAATAACCTTTAAATTAGTTAAAAGTCACCCATTTGGGAAAAAAAATTAAAATTGTGAAAAACAAAAAGAGGAAAAATTGAAAGGGATCGAGGATCCATAGCAAAATGGACAGCACCTCCAGTGGGATGGTATAAAGCGAATTGGGATGTTGCACTTGATAAACATATTGGATGGGTTGGAATTGGCGTGTTGGTGAGGGATTCAAAGGGCATAACAATTGCGGCTACGAATCTTACCCAATTTGGAACAATTGAACCGTTTGCAGGTGAGGCTTTAGCATCTTCTTATACCACTAGACTCTGCAAAGAATTCGACGTGCAACCCATTTTTTTGGAGGGGAGTGCAATACAAATTGTGAATGCAATGAATTCACCGGAGCATAATTGGAGTCGCTTTGGGCACCTAGTGGCAGATACGCAAAATATTTTCTAAGATGAGTGTAAAAAAGGGTTTAAGTAAGGTTGTAGGCTAATAATAAGTTTGGATGCTTGCCAAATTGAGGAGGAATTAGGGAGCAATTTTTGTGTCCTATTAGAAAGGTTGCTAATGATAATATGTTCCCCATTGCATTTGTGGTGGCTGAGGGTGAGACTAGGGACTCATGGTAGTGGTTTACTAGTATATCCTAGTAGACAATGTTTACATTGGAAAGGAAGGAGGATATGCTTTGGCTGTTATGTCTTATGGACAGAAGGGATCTATGCTTTGGAAAGTCGAATCTAACCAACTAATGAAGAGTGTACCTCTCTCTATGGACTTTGTTTGAAGGAGATGATTCCAACGATAAGAGACAGATCACCCTTCCAACTTTACACCTTAGAGTGTCCCCCATTGGAGGTGCATATTAATAGTTGAAGATAATAACCATAATCCTTTCTTATCTTAATTAGATTCCCTAACCATTAATGAAATCTTTGGAGTATTTCTTAATACAAATATTGGGTAGAACTCACCTCTGAAAACTGACTTACAAGGAAAGAATGCTCAAGAGCTAATATATATACAAATGGTTATGATTGTATATACTTAAACCATGTGAAACACTAAGGATTGTTACATATCATCACTCTCTACAACCAACGTCACGACAGCCCACTCTATCGACACTAACCCGATGGTAGCGCCTTTTCTTTTGATTGCTCTACTCATTTATCAGTATTTAATGACTTAGTAATATGTTCATACATGGTACCAAGACATTTTAATATGGCCTATAGGTTGCCTCTCCTATGACTCAACTACAAAGTCGCAACCCGTTCAATCACATACTCAACGAATTGTGTTCGATCTCATACTTAACATAATAGTTGGCTTTGATACCAAATGACAAACATTGTGTAGAACTCATATTTGAAAACTAACTTACAAAGGAGGAGTGCTCAAGGGCTTATATATACATGGTTAAGATTGTATTTAAGTCATGTGTGACAATTAATATCGTAACATTTGTATCCCAAAACTCATATATTTATTAATAGTGTAGTGTGTTAAACTCATGTTGCTACAAACGAATAGGTGTAAGGGAGACCTAAAAAGAGTTTGGCTTTGCTACCCAAAAAAAAAAAATAGCAATTTAGTGACATGTGAATAATGACTCTTAATGCCCAAAAAAACGTAATTATTCATTTAGTGATGTTTGAATAGTGACACTTGGTAAAAAACTCTAAACATAAGGTTTGGATTCAAATATAGTGTCATTTTACTGTACAAACGACACTAAATAGTGTCTTATGGGGCCAAGCGTCACCTTTTGGAAGGTGACACTTGAACAGTACATGTCACTTTCCAAAAGGTGACATGCGCACTGTCCAAGTGTCACCTTATAAAAGGTGGTGTTTGAATAGTGAAATGCATGACATCTTTTAAAAGGTGACATTTTACTATTCAAACTTCATTACTCTTTTATAAAACAGAAAATAATAATTTTTACCAAAAAATATTTATAATTCCAAAAAAAGGGAAAAAATCAAATTAATTTTCCTTTTTAAGATTTAGTGTGCAGGTGAAAAGAGAGAGAAATTGTAGTGGTTTTTAGTGTGTGGTGTTGAGCTTATACGCCTCAATTTCGAGCGCCAAATTTTCAAAAATTAGTTAGTATCGTTTGAACAGTGTCACCTTTTGTAGTGAATAGTCAAGTGAAACTATCTAGCGCGTGAATAGTCAAGTGAAACTATCAAGAGAAATTTTAATAGTTATTTGCGACGACATATGTCGTCACTAATAAGTATCAACAGCGACGACATAAAGGGTCGTCGCTATTTAGTCTTTACCGACGGATTAATTGCAACCACGAGGAGCGACGGCCATAGTCGTCGTTGATGTTAATTAGCGACCACTTATGGGCCTTTAGCGACGACTTTGAGTCGTCGCTAAAGACCAATTTTCCTGTAGTGAGTATCGCTTGAATAGTGTTACTGTTCAAGCGACACTACTTTTAAAATGGTGTCTCTTGAACAGTAAAATGACGCATTTTAGTTACTTTTTTTTTTTAATCTAAACTTCATTAAATGGTTTTTTTTTTTTTTTAGTAGTAGTAGTAGTGCTTTGGTCAAAACTCTAACAAAACTAGCAGCCACCCATGGCATCTCTTATTCCTCCACGTGTTTTTTGTGATCAATTGTTATTTTCTTTCCCCTTCTCTTCTAGGATTTGGCTTTCATTCTTTGATAAATACAACCTCCATCTCTTTGGTTAATAGCTTACTTTGAATGGTCATAAACTTTAAAGGTAGCTGTCTTTTGTGTCTTGTTGTCAAGTTGATCTATGCAACTACCATATTGTCATTTGGTACGAGAGAAATTCCAAGATCTAATTCAGTGTTTTTCATGTGGCTTTTTTTTTGGTTTTGCTGTGTTGTTTTCTCTGTTTGTGGAGGCAATTGATTGTATTGTAGCGGTTGATTTCTATTTGTATTTTTTGTTCTTCTTTTAATAAAGCTCACTTAATTATCCAAAAACAACCTAAAATTAAAGTGGGACTCGTGGAATGCACTTTAGAGACACAACATTATTAATTTGAGTCCACCAACAATACCACTTTCATATATATATATATAAGCATGCGGTTGTGATCCTCATATGAGAGTTGGTTTACCTAAATTGTGTGAATTCCTTCTAATTAATTTGAAGTAAACTACTGTTAATTCATTACTATTTTATTTTGTTGAAATGCATTGTTAATTCACCATTAGAACAACCATGGTTAATATATATATATTAAATGGTAGATTAGTAATGTCACACTGGTATATAAAGATAGTGGCAAAAATATAACATTACTCATTAATTTATGCCTATATTTGAAGAGGGAAGGCTATATAGCCTATATTACACTTTTATTCCATTGTCATCCCATTGTGATAACTTAGCTACGCTAATAAGTCATTATTATTATTATTATTATTTAACAATGAATGATCTAATGATTTACCATCACTGCCACATCAACAAGGTGTGATAATTGTGTTCTTATTATGCTGATATGGCAGTGTCAATCTACCCTTAAATCTGCCAAGTCAACATAGTGAAATAGTAATATTGTGATATGTAACGTTACTCTTTATTTATATATTTTGCACAACAAGTAATACTAAATAACACAATCTTTATTTATATATTCTACCGTCACGGTATTGCCAATAAATTGAGGGACAAAGACTAGCTAGTTGGTGTATATGCATCTTGTCCACAACCAAGCTTTGCCCGTGAAGGTCTGGCCATGGTGTGACTGTGAGATAGGGAATTTGCTCACGGGATGCCAATGGCGTACAAGTTCTGACAACCTACCGTGACCCCTGTGGAACCCCCACCAATCTCATTCCTACGTCCTAATCACCCAAAATTGGCTAATTATAATATATATATTTATCCTCTTTTAATTTATTATTCAATTTGCAGTTTTCTCTTTAGTATATATAATTTCATTTTCCTTAAATTTACTATTGGAGAGACAATATTTCCCTTCCGAAATCCAAAATGATAAACAATCGTCACTTGATCTATTTTAAATATTATGCATTTTTTTAATAAATTTTAGTTCCTTTTTCTTTTTTCTTTTTTTTTTTGAGCGGAATAGGAACATTGTAACCTCCAACGTTGGATTGGAAAACATTGCAAATTGAGTGAAATATTAAGGAGGATAATTGTAGTTTTCGTTATTTGACTCCATTGACGACCACCATTGGCTAATATTTTCGGAGTTTGTTCTAGGTGCCTATATTTAACTAATACGCCAAAAACTCTAGAATTTATAAAATGCAAAAAGATAAATTTTTAAATTTATATTAAGCTAGCTCAATTTAACATCCAATACCCCAAATTGAACCCATCGTAATCATAATAGTTTTTGCCAATAATTTTGACAAAAAGCTATGCAATAATTGCTCAAAAGCTTCATACGTACGTAGGGTGAAATTATTAAACTCATATATATCTTCTTGGAATCCAGTCCACTCATTCTTAATTTTCCCTTGTGTATGCACAGGCCTTTGTGCAAGTAAAATATCGATATGACGTAGGATTAATTCTTGTTTGTTATTTGAAATTTTTTATTTTTATATTTTTCGGAATTTTCTAGAATAGGATTTTGTTTCTTTAATTTTGGGTACTTTAATATTTTTCTAGTCATATAGTTTTATTCTATTTCGATATTATAAAATCAGGATATGTTAGGAATATTTCTACTTACTTGGCATTGCAATATTCCTTAATCCAACAAAATCTTTGTTTTGGTGGGATAACTCATAAAAAAATAAAATAAAATAAAAAGTTTATTTTTTAGGGCTAAGTAAGAATTTATTGAAGAAACCCAATAAGAATAAAAAGAATACAAATAACCCCTCAAAAACAAAAACGGCCTAAAAATTAGAAGAATCTACACAAGCAAGCACTTACAAGAACCTACGCAAGCTTCTTAGAGGACCTGGTCACTTGTTTGACCAATTTCTTACTATTTGTAATTATTGTCACACTATTTTAGTTTGTTCAGGATAAGTTATTGGGGAGCTTATCCCATTTTTTGTTTTTAGGATCACCCACTTCTTTTTCTTTTTAAATCAGGAGTGAGAAAGAATCCTTCCTTATAACTCTTTTCTTATTCAATTATAAAAAAATACAAAAAAATAACGAGGCAAGTAAAACTAAAAGAAGAGTTCTACTAATAGATTTTTAAGGATTTTATATGATTGAATCCTACAATTCTCCCAATTATAAACCACTACTATTTGTTTGGCCACTAAGACAATATTTGAAGGCATTTAGAAGAGAGAGAGCATGAGTGGTTCCATAGCTAACAAATTAGTAGTGGGTATGCTTTCTATCAAGTGCATTGAGTATTCAATGTACCATATCTTAAAATAAGTTTATCATATATATATATATATATATATATCCTGTTAAATATACAATTTAGATATAAAGCATCCTATAATTTATTCTTAAAACTCATATGCAATTACTTAATTGAGAATCCTCTTTATTTCAAGTGAAATAACACGACAATATATATATTCACTTTGTGCTAATATATATCATTGGACTTATAAAATTTAATCAAAACTATAAAATGAATCTTGGAGGTCCTATTTCCAAATAGTATTCAAACTCCATCCCACAGTCTATATAAACTCACAGTACATCTCTGCATCAGACCAAACACCTACCTGCCTGTTTTACAATGGAGTTGCTGAACAATCCCAGAACAACTCAGGTTGTCTTTCAAAAAACATGAGCTTTTTTTAGCCTTTTGGGTGCCAAACAAATCCCATTAATGAAGAACTTTCTCTTTGATATTGTTGCAGGTGATTGCTGAGGTTGTGTTAGCTCTGGTTCTTCTGGTTTTCCTCAACACAAATGGTGTTGAAGGCCTGAAAGCTCTGGCTTCTGACTCCTTTGAGTACAGGGCAATAAGTTGCAGAGCTCATGGAGCTTCATTGAAGGACTTCGGAGGAGTTGGTGATGGGATTACCTCAAACACCAAGGCCTTTCAGGCTGCCATTGATAATCTTACCCAGTATGCATCGGATGGAGGGTCACAGCTTTTTGTTCCTCCTGGAAAATGGTTGACTGGGAGCTTCAATCTCACTAGCCATTTCACACTCTATCTCCACAAAGATGCAGTTCTTCTTGCTTCCCAGGTTAGTAGGAAATCCCAAGATTTTTTAGTGAATTATATTATTAATCATCAATTAATAAATCTGTCATATTCTTCTATCTTTGCTTTATTATGTATTCTGAGTAATGTGTGAAGTTAATTAAATTGATGTTAATTGTAAAATTTGTAAGGCTGAGAGCGATTTTCTCATTAGAAAACGATATAAACCTTGTCAGATAATTGCTACTCAGCATTTTTAAGTGCTCATCTCTCTCTGATCAATATTTTTGTATACACAGAAAACATTCACATCTACTTTTTTAAAAAACAAAAGAATAAACAGAATGTTAGGAGATTGACAGTTGAAAATGCCGAGTAGCTTTTCTTAAAAGAAAAACCAATCTACCATTGAGAGAGTGTGTGTTCATACAAAGCAGAATGTACACCACCCCTACAATATCCAATGTGTTTTGAGAAATTGAGCTAACTTTTAACCTTTGGGGTCAAAATTTAGCCCCCCAAATTGATGTTTGGGGTCAAAATTTAGCCACACAAATTGATGTACGTAGTCAATATATATATGTCATTTTTTTTTTTTTCACTTTGTCAATGTAGCACTATCAGAAACTTTTGGATCAATAATTATAAAAAATTCAAAAGCTAATTGATAATGCTATAAAGGTAAAATGAGATAAAAATGTGGTATATATCCTTCCGGGTTGTGTCCAATATGCCCACAGCAAAAATTTTCAAGAAATAAAATAATAATAATAATGCATACCACAAACCAAAGCCAACCATTTAGGTCCACAGGATGTGATAAGGGACCCACCTGATATAAACGATCCAATCTGGGCCATCCAATCCAAGCCACTTTACCCGTGAAGGTTGTTGGCCCAACTTTGAAAAGTGCATTTCGGCATATTGTTAATAAAAATTAAAAAATTAAAAAAAAAAAAAAAAAAAAAAGAAGAGAATATCATGATATTGACCTTCAATCGTTAGGGTCTACATTTGATTATGTTTAATAGCATAAGTTGTACTATTTAGCATGACCAAAAAGTAAAAATGTGGTCCGTCAAGCCTGATACGAAATTAGGGGACCCCTAGAGGGGCTAGATTGAAGAGTCCTCCTGATTTCATATCAAACTATGCACAAATTTCAAAATGAACTCTCCTCACTCCGACTTTGTATCCATCTTAATTAACCGAAGGGAAAAATGTAAAATCAGTTATTGTGCTTTACCTAATTTGCAATTAGTTTCATATGGTATTAAAATGAATTCACAAGTTTATGAGATATGCCAAAAAAATAATTTAGTTCCTACAATCAAATTTTGTCTACTAATTTAATAAATTTTGTTAGCGTGATACTTACTTAAATAAGACATATGTTACAGTTTTATTGATTCTAACATTTCACACTATTGAAATCTGTTAAGTCAGTTGGCGGAATTTAGCTGTAAGGATTTTTTTTTTTTTTTTTTTTTTTTTTTTTTTTTTTTTTTTTTTTTTTTGCATACCTCAGGAACTAATCGCAAATTGTGACTAATTTAAAAATTCTCTCTTAATTAAAAATGATAGATAAAACTAAGGTCTAAAATTTAATTGAAATTAAAATAAATTAAGATAAATTACATTTAATACAAGTTCTAGTATTAATTACACTGCTAAAAAAAAAAAAAAAGGAAGTCTACTTTTGGCAGGTAAAACTCGTTGGCTTACTAATTTGATTATGATAAGAAAAAAAAAATTACCAACTGATGCTAAGATTATAAGGATTTGGTGAATTTATTTATCTCAAAAGTAATGATTTTTTTTTTTTTTTTGGTTCCATCTGTATTTTCATAATCGGATTAGGACGAGAATGAATGGCCTGTGATTGATCCTCTGCCATCCTACGGTCGAGGTAGGGATGCAGCCGGTGGAAGGTTTGTCAGTCTTATCTTTGGAATCAACCTCACTGATGTCGTAATAACAGGTATAAAGCTTAGCCATTTGTTCTAAATGATTGATACTAAGAGCGAGTTTGGTTTTGCAATTTTATAAAATTGTAAAAGGTGTTCGGTTTAAAAGTGCGTTTTAAGAAATAACAGTTTAAAAATGCATAATTTTAATTCACACGTTTATTATCACTATTTTTTAAATCGCACTTTTTGAAATCACAAACGAAACTTAAGCTTGGTTGTGGTTGTGAGCAAATGAGTCTATTTCTATCAGGGGATAATGGCACCATTGATGGTCAAGGTGCTCTGTGGTGGGAAAAATTCCATAAAGGACAGCTCAAGTACACCCGGCCTTACCTGATCGAGATTATGTACTCTGAAAATGTTCAAATATCCAATCTCACTTTGCTAAATTCTCCATCCTGGAACATCCATCCTGTTTACAGCAGGTTCTCCTCCCTCTCTTTCAACTTACACCTTTGCATTTCACTTGGTTTTGTTTTACACTTAGGGTTAAATGCATAATAGGTACATGTGATTTTACTCTTATAAAGAGAGAAAAGTAGTGATGACAATTCGTATTCGAATGTTGAGTTTAGATCATATCGAAGCATGAGTATAAAATTATACAGATAAACTATAACCTGACCTATTTTATTAAATAAGTTAGACTTTTCAGCCATAACCTATTAATTTCGTATTAGGATGATTGTATTGGGTTCGTGGGTCATGTTAAAACCCTAAAGGAGAAGGGCTTAAAAATTAGGCTTGGCCTTTCGTTCATACTTTGGCCCAGCGATAAGAAAGTCTGATTTGTCCCTACCAAGTTTTAAAAAGTGATGTAATTACAAGTTTATTTATCAATTTGAAAAGTTTGTTGTTCTAAAAGACAATGGAATGCAGCAATATCATTGTTCAAGGCGTTACGATTCTTGCACCAGTGACCTCTCCAAATACTGATGGGATCAATCCAGGTAAGCATGTGAAGACAATGTCATTGTATATTAAACTACTGCTGCATGATATTAACATACTTAGGCTTTTGTCTTGTCCAGATTCCTGCACAAATACCCGGATTGAGGACTGTTACATTGTGTCTGGGGATGATTGTGTGGCTGTAAAGAGTGGTTGGGATGAGTATGGTATTGCATATGGAATGCCAACCAAGCAGCTGGTAATCAGACGGCTCACATGCATTTCTCCCTTCAGTGCTGTGATTGCATTGGGCAGTGAGATGTCAGGTGGGATCCAGGATGTGAGGGCTGAAGACATTGTAGCCATCAATTCTGAATCAGGAGTGAGGATCAAAACTGCAGTAGGAAGAGGAGGCTTTGTGAAAGACATATATGTAAGAGGAATGACTATGAAAACCATGAAATGGGCCTTTTGGATGACAGGGAATTATGGCTCTCATGCAGATAACAACTATGATCCTAATGCAATTCCTGTGATCCAGAACATTAACTATCATGATATGGTTGCTGAGAATGTAACAATGGCAGCTAGACTGGAAGGAATTCCTGGATACCCATTTACTGGAATCTGCATATCAAATGTTACAATTGAACTGGCATCGAAGGCAAAGAAAGTACCATGGAATTGTACAGACGTTGCTGGGATTTCAAGTTCTGTGGTTCCTCAGCCTTGTGAATTGTTGCCAGACCAAGGGCCAGAGAAGAGGACAGCATGTAATTTCCCAGAAGACAGCCTTCCAATTGATAATGTTCAAGTTCAGATGTGTACTTACAACAGAAAGTATTTCTGACACTGAACTAAAGTTTCCATCTATGTAAGTAACAAATGATCTCTATTCAAGGTTTTGGCCACACAATAAGCCAATGAAAAACAATCTGACCACTTGAACCAGCTGCTTCAATGGTGAAATATGTAATAAATATAGCAAGCACCATATTTGATAAAATTATATTAAGGATTATGTATAGGCACTTCCAACCATTCAGTACCGCAACTGCAAATTTAAATTTGCAAGAATTAAACAACACATAGACACACGAAAAAGATCTTCGTATTAAAGTAAAATATATCCAAGCAATATAACATCCAGAGTCTTTGTTGCAATCTTTACTCCTACCACTCATCAGAAAGATGTCCACCAATTGTTTCTACCAAACTGGCTTCAACTTCACTTTGGAGCTTTAATAGCTCATATAGGAACCATAGCGGTTGACATATGAGAGACCCAAATCCCTTAGAAAGATGTGTTTCAGCTCCTTGCTTGTTAGTTGACTTCAAGTTACAAGTATATAAACTCTGATGCTATTATATCTACTCCAGTGAATGTGATGAATTATACAATGTTTTCAGGGAACAAAGTTTTTCCCAGTACATCTCCACTGCATATGCAAAGCATTTTTCCTAATGCGTTGGGTCTGGATTGAACTTCACTGATTCCCTCCAGATGAGCTCCTTGATGTGTTCTTCAGTACATGATGGTTGCTCAAAATCAAAACCGAATGGCCTAGGGCAGACAGGCTCATCGTTGAGATCATGAAGAGATGACAAGTATGGGTGACAAAGTGCCTCTTCAACTGCAGACAGATTCAAAAGTAAAATAACTGAATTTGGAGAAAACGTGGGAAAAAAAAAAAAAAAGACCTGAAACAACAACCAGTTGCCAGAGTTATTCCACGTGAAAATTTGAGTTCTTTTCTTGTACCTCTAATGCGTTTGTTGGGATCAAAGACGAGCATTTTCTCTAGCAGATCCAAAGCCCCAGGAGACATGCTAGGGAATCTAGCTGAAAACTGTTGCTTCCGACATTGTGGAAGCTGTCTAACATATCTTCGAGCATTATCACTTCGGAGAAATCCAAGGCTTGCGTCATCAGGTGAACCTAGTAGCTTTAGGAGAAAAATAAATATTCAGCACATTATAATGTTATGCATCAACATAAAGAGAAAATTTACTTTATCGGATGACTTCTCTGTTCTCATGATGAGATATCACACCGTCCAAGCAACATAATATTAGATGGTGCAAATGTCATAATCCAAGGAAGTGCTAGTCATAGCGATGTTATTACCTTAAAAGCACTAATCAAAGTTACAACTAGAACACCTTAAGAGTTAATAATACAACCCAATCTCATCCAGCACACAACCAATGTAGGATTTGGCGCATACACCCCTTCATAATCTACCCATCAAATATAGGACTTAGCTTTCCAAGGTGTCATTATCTTTCTCCAGTCAAATCTCTGACATTCTTGTCATGGCTCGCATCACTCTGTAGTGCTCCAGTGTCATATGGTGTTACTAGGTTGGCCCAAGAAACCATTAATCACAACTATGTCATTACACTAAAAGGACTAGTCAAAGTTATAGTTGGAGCACCCTAAAGTCACTTATATAGCTCAGTCTCACGTAATAGACATCTAGTTCGGGATTTGGCACATCCACACCTTTATAATCCACCTATCAAATTAGGACAATATTGACAGTGCCAACATTTGTTCTTTACAAAGCACATGTGATTTCAATATGATAACATATAATTGTCGACGATTCAAGCACCAAGCTACACAGCCACTGCCTAAGATAAGAACGAGAAATTTAGTTGCTTTTATTGTTATTGTATAATCGCCTATTACTAATCAGATTGGCTGTGACAAGAATAAAAAGGCCCAAAGAATGAGTAGAGACAACTGGCCTCATCTTTTGGTGCGGCAGAATAGTGGCATGTTGAGCACCCATCTCTCCTTTTGAGTACTATCATAGTAGATCAAGTAAAACAGTAGCAACATCCAACAATGCTCAAGAATAAGCAGATATTAACTCACTTGGAAGTCCCAAAAAGCATACCTCTGTGATAAGCCTCAGCTGGTGAACATAATCTTTCCCAGGAAACAAAGGTTCTCTAGTCACAATTTCACCGAGTATGCAACCGACTGACCACACGTCAATTGCAGCAGTGTACTCTGAGCAATTAAGAAGCAATTCTGGTGCTCGGTACCATCGAGTGACAACATACTCAGTCATAAAATCTGTCTCAGAAGTTGTTCTTGCCAATCCAAAGTCTCCAATTTTAAGGTCACAATTGGCATTGAGAAGCAAATTACTGGGCTTAAGATCACGGTGCAGGACATTGGCTGAGTGTACATATTTCAATCCTCGCAACAGCTGATACAAGAAGTACTGCATAATTTTCAAGATGTATCAATCCCAAGCACATTTTTTAAAACTACGTACTTAAAAGAAGTTTAAATGTATTAATTTAAATGACAAAGTATAAAGCCCCAAAAAAATTTGTAGGTGACAAACCTGAAAATGATCATCTGTAAGTTGTTGGTCAGAACGAATAATCTGATGAAGATCAGTGTCCATCAGTTCGTATACAATATACACATCATTGAAGGCCTCCTTTTTTGCTGGTCGTATGATGTCCTTGATGGCAATAACCTGTCAAAGGTGAAAGCCGAATAATAATTCCAAGTACACTCAGTAAACTGAGTAATCATGTAAAGCCATTTCCAAACAAGCATATCATGACATAATATCCGCATGGTAAGTTGAATAGCATGCAGGTTTTTCACCAACCCATCGTATACAAAATGTACTTTGCTTTCTTTTTTGGGGGAAGCCACCTGGTCAGATGGTCTGCGATTCGCCGCCTTGGGGGGCAGCGGGGGGATACCTTTTTATATTATTTAAAAGGCACACGGCTAGGAGGAACATTAAAGTCTTACATCTGAAGAAGGTCATTATGAAGTACCCAAGAGACTGCTTAATCAAGCATGATCAAGGCCATACGAAAACCTTTAATGTCACTTACCCATTGTTCATAGCCTTAGATGATGCTAAAACAGGGCCCTTAATCAAGCATGATCAAGGCCATACGAAAACCTTTAATGTCACTTACCCATTGTTCATAGCCTTAGATGATGCTAAAATAGAGCCCTTATGAACTCTGCCATGCCCTGCAACTGTGTTTCATAAGGTACTTCCAATAAAATTTGGTGGAGACGCATTTATTTGACTACTAATACACAGGAAAACATGGTAAAATATCTTTCAACCTAACTACACCACCCCCCNCCCCCCCCCCCAAAAAAAAAAAAGGAGAAGAATAAATCATTTGAAAGTTATTGTGTTCTAAGACATTGCACAAGGCAGTTTACAAATATATATATATATATATATTGCACAATGTTTCGGTGTGCAAACCCAAGAGAACCGAAGAATAAAAATCATGAAAAATTTTAAGAAACAGGGAATAGAAGAGTTTATTTAAGGCATTATAAAGGTAACCATACTTACATTTTCATGTTCCATGTGGGAGAGAAGCTTGATTTCTCTCAATGTCCTTTTGGCATCCACTATGTTGTCGAATGCATTACCAATCTTCTTTATGGCCACCTCCTCATGTGTGTCTGAATTCACGGCAGCACTAGAAAGAAAGAAATCGTGTTATCAACCACTCCCTTAATAAAACATAACACTTGTCAAGTAAATACATTACGAAGCACTCTTTTTGAGTTTATTAAGCAGCAGCATGACTCATATATTCTAGAGAACACATGATGAGCGGGAGAAGGGCTAGGAAGCAACAGTTACCAAAGTTTCAATTTCAAGCAACAAATAACACAAAAGAGAATATATGAAAGTAGCTGTTACTAAGAGGGTGTTTGGCAAACTCCCTCACATTCCCCAACAAAAAATTACAATGCATTGTTCATGAATTAAAAATAAATAAATAAATAAATTATTGGTTTGGGAAAATGAAAAAGTGGTATTGGAAAGTAAAAAAATTTATTTTGTAGTGATTTTTTTTATTTGAATAGTAAATTATGTGATATAAAAAGTGAATGATTTGATATGTTTTTTTCGGAAAAAAAAAAAAAAAAAAAAAAGTGAATAGTGTGGTGGAATATAGGGGAATGTGAGGGAATGGGATGTTGTTTAACAAACAAGGCCTAGATATAGAATGCAACAAAATAGACTAGCACGTACCGATGACATTAGATAACCATCAACCACATGCTAAATTGATACCAAAAGAAAAGAAAATAAATGATCAAGGAATTGTGGCTTATTAAAACCATAAACGTAGGCCTTTTCTTCATCAGCAGAACATATAAATCATGCTAAATTAAGCATCCTATGCTTACATATAACACCACTACTTGAATTCAAGCCAAGATACCACAGAAAAATGAGCTCAAATTACAAGTGACAATTGAGAAAATTGTGAGAAGTAGAGAGAGCAATACATACAAATTATAAGGGCATAACATGCACTTGTATATTCTACTAGGTGTGGCAATTCGTGTTCACATGTCAAGTTCGAATCGTATTGAAGCATGTATATAAAATATATTGGTCAACCCGACCAATTTAATTAAAAGGGTAAGACCCATCAACTCTAACATGTTAAATTCGTGTTAGATTTGTAACAGGTTTACGGGTCATGTTAAAAATTATTAGCCATAAATGTCTTATGTCGGGTCACGTTGATACATAGATATGAAACTATATAAGTCAACTATAACCCGACTTATTTAACTAAACCGGTTAGATCCCTTAACTCTAACCCGCTAATTTTATGTCTGATTTGTGAGTCATTTCAAAAATTGTCAGAGCACAGTTCCACTCCATCGTATCATTCCTCATTCAATTTCTGCAGATTAACAGAAAGATGGTCCCTTAACTATGTATATCATTCATTACCAAGAAAATTAGAGTTTCATAAATCGCACCGCATAGTACCTTAAACCCCAAACCCACTTGAAATTAAAGTAAAAATATTCCATAGAAATATCAAATTACATCACATCAACCTTGACCTTATCTACAATAAAGAAAATTCACAACACCAAAAATAAAAATCCACTGTATCATATCGTTCAGAATACAACTTCTGCATATTAACAAAAAGAAGTTACTCAACAACGTATTCCAAAACCCACTTGAAATTGAAGCAGAAGAATTCCATAGAAATATCAAATTACATCACATCAACCTTGAGCCTTGTCAAACAAAAATACAAACTTTACAAAACCAGAATGGAAGAAAGAAAGTGACCCAGAAACAAAAAAATATAAACTTGGAATCAATGATCAATCACAAATCTTACCAGACAATACCATAAGCCCCTCTACCGATTGGGCGAATGGGAGGCACATACTTTGCGGAGACCTCGAACAAGTTCCCGTACACATTGTATTGCGCGTATCGACCACCATGCGTAAGCACCCTTTTGATCGTACTTCCCGTTGCAGCAGAGCTCGACTCCTTGGCAGCCATATCCAAAGACCAAAGTTCAAAGTTCAAAGCTCAAAGCTCAGCACCCACATATGAAGCTCCTCCAATATTTTTCTTTCTTCGTTTTTTTTATTGGTTGTTTTTGTCTCCAAAAACCCACTACTGGGTTTTGGTGGCTAAAATTTGGCAAAGTGTGAATGCAATGCATCACCACAAAGTTCCTCTTTTCCGAAGCTTTTCATCTGAAACCGGTCTGAAAATCCGTGAAGTGAATGAGACATTTTTCAATAAAATATTGCGCTAATAACGAATAAATAAATGCTCAGCTATATCTTTGCAAATTGTCACGCAAAGAATGAGAGAGACCCTGCAGGTGTCCAGAAACACTGTTTCAGTTGAAAAAAAATCCCCAACCATATAAATTTTCTTTAAACCATTACGGAGAAAAATCTCCTAACATATTTTAAAGGAAAATGTTAAGGATTTTTTTTATAGTATTCTTTTGACGTTCTTTTAGACTTATGTAAAATATAATTTAAGAAAAAATAAAATTGTAGTGACTTTCACTACCGGTTTTTTTAGGCATTAGCACTAAATTTTAGGCATTAGTACCAAATTTCAGGCATTAGCATTAAATTTATGATGATCAAATCCATTTTGGGTGATACCATCCCTAAAGGATTAACTTTCCACCCTTAAGTTTTAGTTTTGAATTCAAAAACAAGTTTTAAAGCATTAGAACTTAAATATTAACTCATAAAAATTAATATGTTGGCAAAAAAACAGTACTACAATTTTATTTTTTCTTAAATCATGTTCTACGTAAGACTGGGAGAACGCCAGAAGAAGACTACTGGGAGAACCCCTAGCAAACCCCTATTTTAAATAGTGTCAAGTATTTATATATAAATATTTAAAAGACATTTAGTTTTTAACGTCATTAAACCAGTATGGAGGATATTTCTTTTAGACTGTTTTAGAAAAAATTTCTATCTTTTTTTTTTTGACATGTCCGCACAAAAATGGGAGAGAGAATCGAACTAGTGACATCCGCTTCATTAGACATGGTTCTAGCCGATTGAGGTACCTCTTTAATTTACATGTTCGATTTCAGTCTATCTATTTTTTTTTTTTTTTTGAAGTACCAATCAGGATTTTTTTTTTTTTTTTTTAATGTCCACACAAGAGGGTGGAGGGAAGATTTAAACTAGTAACCTCCGCTTCATGAGGTGTGACCTCCAGTCGATTGACCTTGAGGACCCAATCAGGGTTTCTTATGAATAAATCAAAAACACATTGGTCATATGCTCTATTTTTTTTTTTTTTTTTACAAATTAATGTGACGAAATATAATTAATAAAATGACTAGTAAAAAATTTGATTTATCAATTTAATTAATTAGTGGCGGACATATAATTATACATTATTGCTACATTACTTTATAGTCTTTATATGAAAATTATAATAAAAATTGTAATGGCATTAGAATTTTCCTTTACATGATCCATGATATGGTATTGGCAGTAACTATCTTTAAACAACTATCATGGTAAATTAGATAGGATTATGTGGATTTCAATTTCAAATCTTCATTTGAAAAAAAAAAAGAAAAAGAGGCAAAATTGAAAGTCACCAACCGATTGTTATGAAAAAGGTAAGTTAATAAATACGGTATGCATAATAAATACCTTCAAGCGACAATATTAAAGGGGGAGATCAGACAAAAATATCATTTAATTTAATTTAAATATTTGTTGAAGAAAGAAAACTGTGAATAGCCTGAAATACTTAATTAATTAATATGAAAACACAAAAAAAATTAATTAATTAATATGAAAAAGAAAGGGGTCCACAATGGGTGAATTTTTCAAAGTTTTTTTTTTTTTTTTTTTTTTACAATCCGCACAAGATGAAAAATTTAATATTAAAAGGTGAATTTTCAAGTTAATATATTGCATGTAGGGACGGATCCATAAAATTTTATGGGAGGGGCCAGTCAAAAAAATATTTCAGTTCTTTAGAATTTTTTATTAAAAAAAAATATTTTTGTTGTTTTTTAAACTAAAGACTACCTAATGGCCAAACAAATGAACATTTGAAAGTATGGGCCAAAAATAAAAATAAAAACTTAATAGGTATAGCCAAAAAAATTAAAAATAGGGCCAAAAAATTTTATTAGATATGACTATAAAATCTAAAAATAGGGCCAAAAAATTTTAGAAGGGGCTGAATGACTAAAATTAGTACTAAACTTTACATTTTTTTTTTTTTACTTCTATTTTTTTTTTCCTTATTTTGGGGGGACCATGGCCCACCCTGGTCCCCCCACACTCCCTCCGTCATTGATTGCATGGAAGGTGACCCCTATCTTGAAGATTGAATGAGATCATAATCTTATTATCATAATTGGTTGAAAAATATTGATTTTATTTAAGTTTCTCTCAATAAATAAATTATATAATCTGTCTTCCTAGAAGTAGAAACAATAAAAACAAAAACAAAAACTTTGTTTTGAATGTGTTTTGAGGGTTGTTTTTATTTTTTATTTTTTGAAAAAATGTGTAATAAGATGAAATAAAGATAAAAATTGTTTTTATATTTTTAAGAGTATATGATATTTGGGTTGCTTATTAATTTTTTAAAAAATTTTATTAACAAAAATAAAAAAATCTAAGTCAATGTTGTTAATGTTATCCATGTAGCACGTTCACATTTCTTTTTGACTATCACATGGCTCTTGAAACAACCATTTACTTGGTCTCTATTTCAATATTATATTAACACTCTCCTTAACTTTATCATATTTTCCTTAGGGCTCAACCGCCCATGATATTTTAATCTAGCCAAATCTGACAAAATTTCTTATTATCTCAATGTATTATTCTTTGATCTCTATATATAATTTGTTCTTGAAAGTCTTCGATCAACTCCCAGTCTCCCCACGCTCCAAAAGGTTGCTTTCATATTGAATGAGTGAATTGTCTATATATATATATATATATATACATTGAATAAGTGGATTGTAAAGTTGCTTGTTGAATTGAAGCAATTTTTTAAACGACAAAATCGACAACGTTAATTGCTTCAACAAAACGAGAAAAAGAGTCACCGAAAAACGTTGATCTTTGAAGGCTGAAGAAGCCTTCAATACCTAAGTCAATATATTGTTTGACAGAACGTCTGAACGGAGATAATGAACCTTCCTAACTTGAAAGACTCTTAAGTATAGCATCTAGATGTTTGCCAAGCTGCGGGCCGAAGATGTCTGATTAACGGTGTAGTGGGATGTTTGAATGGGGGCTATGTGATTTATTTCCTAAAAATGCTTTTTTTCTCTCTCCTTTTTTTTTTTTTTTAGGTCGACTCAAAGTAATATAATATAATTCATTTAATTTCTTTCTTTTTTTTCCTGATTATATATTAATTAATGTAATAAAAGTTGATCAGAGAATTGAGAGATACAGAAGATATATAGTTTCCAAACATCACTATAGAGTGTTCTGGATGGAAACGAGTATCATCCATGGCTCACCCCTTTTTCCACGCCTGGTGGTTGCACTCACGGGATTTTTCCTCACTTTCTCTCGTGTGTTTTGGAGAAGCCTTTCAAACCAGGTGTCTGCTGTTGTGCTGGATTTTTTTTTTTTATTTTTAATGTGAGGGGGTTGTTTTTGTCATTTCAGGGTCGAAGGGGATATTGTAATTTCAATGGTAGATTGAGATTTGAGAACCATTTTAAAAGTATATTATAATTCTAATAGCAGATCGGAAGACATGGTAAAAATTGAAACATTAAGACGATATTGGGTAACCAAATAATAAACCTCAATACAATTAGATTAGTGCCATTAAAAGGAAATTTGTTAAATGAATGACATAGCTCCATGAAATCTTCACACAAAAGCCAAGAAAAGTGGACACCAATTAAGGTGGTTTGAGGTGGTGTATTAGAAATGGCACAACTAACCGGCATAAAAAAATAGTACGAACCTCGAAAGGTTTTTCAACCCTTCCTGAAACCTCACAACAAAAAGACAGCATTGGCGAAGAAAAAATACATAGAAAAAAATAATCCAAAAAACAGCAATGTTGTAGAGGTGTGGCAACTGGAGGACACATACTCGTGCGTGACCTACATGAACATGGTGAGTGAGATCCACTCACTGATGCATGGCGCTGGTGGGGGAAGGGGGGCAAAACAGAGTGCGGACACGACATAATTGAGAAAGAGAGTGTAAATTTACCCATTCCTATACACTTAAGCTTTTGGAATAAATAATAATTTAACATGATATCAGAACCAAAGGTCTTAGGATCAAACCTTGATTCTGTCAATTTATCCTTGTTAAAATTGAATATTTCACGTGTTGGGTCTTTCCTATTAAAAATGGAGTTTAAGCCCAGACGTGAAAGGGAGTGTTAAACTAATGATTAAGTAATTAAATTTATCAGTTTAACCTTTTGAGATAACTAATAGTTTAACAAAGAAAGGGTTGACGGTGCTTTAGTGGGAGGAAGAGCAACCAAAAAGGGGGAGGAGGGAGGAAAGAAAATTTATCGATCCTCCCCTAAAAGATGCACCGGCAACATGGACAACCTCACAAGGAGGAAGTGATCTCTACGAAGAAAGAAGGGAGAGTTTCTCTCTCTAATTGAGAGAGAAGCGAATGTAATCTCTATAAGGCTACAAAGTATTTACTTGTCTTTAGGATTGAAATTTTTTTATATACGACTNAAAGACAGCATTGACGAATAAAAAATACGTAGAAAAAAATAATCCAAAAAACAGCAATGTTGTAGAGGTGTGGCAACCGGAGGACACATACTCGTGCGTGACCTACATGAACATGGTGAGTGAGATCCACTCACTGATGCATGGCACTGGTGGGGAAAGGGGGGCAAAACAGAGTGCGGACACGACAGAATTGAGAAGGAGAGTGTAAATTTACCCATTCCCATACACTTAAGCTTTTGGAATAAATAATAATTTAACATGATATCAAAACCAAAGGTCCCAGGATCGAACCTTGATTCTGTCAATTTAACCTTGTTAAAATTGAATATTTCACGTGTTGGGTCTTTCCTATTAAAAATGGAGTTTGAGCCCAAACGTGAAGGGGAGTGTTAAACTAATGATTAAGTAATTAAATTTATCTCTCCCTATCAGTTTAACCTTTTGAGATAACTAATAGTTTAACAAAGAAAGGGTTGACAGTGCTTTAGTGGGAGGAATAGCAACCAAAAAGGGGGAGGAGGGAGGAAAGAAAATTTATCGATCCTCCCCTAAAAGATGCACCGGCAACATGGACAACCTCACAAGGAGGAAGTGATCTCTACGAAGAAAGAAGGGAGAGTTTCTCTCTCTAATTGAGAGAGAAGCGAATGTAATCTCTATAAGGCTACAAAGTATTTACTTGTCTTTAGGATTGAAATTTTTTTATATACGACTTGCAAAATCGGCATGAACTCAATACAAAAGAGAAATGTTACATATTATTCTCTCATCCTTTTCCTTTCCTTATTTTTTTAAAATCAACTCTTAAATTTGTAGGATCCACCTATGTGTCAAATCTAATGGTTGATTTTTATTTTATTTTTTAGTATGGAGAAAGATAGAAGAAGAACAAGAGTAAATACTCTTAACATTTCTCAATTCAAAATTAGCAAGTTAAGGTTTAGGTATCTGCTCAATTTAATTAAATAAATTGAGTTATAGTTTAATTATATAATCTTATAATCATGCCTTGACTAAACTCAAACCCGACATAAAAACACGAATTATCACCCATACTTGTGTCTAAACAATCTTCTAGTAATACAAGCTGCACAAGGGTTGCGAAATTTCTGTTACCACAGATTTCAAATTGTTACCGCAACATTGTTGCCGCCTTAATAGTTCTATAAACGATTTTGAAATATCCATCTTTGACAATCAATGCCTTGCTTTTGGTTGTTGATTTCAAATAATTTTCTGTGAGTTCATCCCAATTTTAAATATCCAAATAAGACCAAGCGGAAAACATATATAATATGGCGCAAAGAAAGGGATTAGACTTGTTAAGGCCGTAAAGTATCTGGTAAGGTGACAATGCAAACCAATCTTCCTTATTCATTCTCTCAATTTCCATGAAAATGAAACATATAGAAAGACTTGTTCACCCTATCAACAGGGACAAACATGGCCCCCTAATGTATATAATTGAGTCTCAAAATTAGATTTGATCCCTATTAAAATTAAATTTACCGTTCCTTCGTGTTCTAACCCTCCCGACAAGAAATCTTGATTATCTTTATTTATTCTTTTTAGGTAGGACTAGATTAATGGAGCAATTTTTCTTGTTGACATACACCAAATCCAAACCAAAATTTTTCTTTTTTGAATGAATAATTCATCTGCATTTCATCTCAAACTTTACAATAGTTGCCTATTTTCCTCTCTTTTTCTTGCTTTGAGCAATAAGGAAAAGCTAAACTAGTTGCTTACTTGCTTTGCAAGTTACAACATAACAAAAAAAAGACATGGATGAAGCTAAATTATCAGAGAAATCTTTAGTAATCGTTCAAAGCCCTCTTGAGAATGCTAAAATTGAATCTTGAATTGCTTTGATCCCAATAAAGTCCAACCTCATCACCCTTCATCAAGCCCCTCCTCTTCACAAATTCCTTGGTCCAATGTTCAACGAGGACATAGCTCCCATTTCTCCATTTTTTGAATTTCAGCTGCTTTTCAGACTTCGTATCACAGTCCCACACAGCAACATGTACCCCAACCCCATCCTTAATCTTTTCAATGCGTTTTGCATCCCACATCGGCAAAATATGCTTCTTTACCCCATCAACCGCCAACAAGAGCCTCGACAAATCCCCGACATCACTTTCCTGCATCCTCTTCTTGATAACCCAGGGATCGGAGGCTGCAGGCTTCTCTTCTTTTTCAACTTCACGGCAATTTGGTTTCTTTCTTTTGATTCCACAAGCTCTGGATGATTCAGGGAGCTTGGCAATGGCAGAGTTTTTACTTGCTTTCTTCCTCTTTTTGGTGATGCAAGAAGAAGCGCAACCCAGCTTCAAATCCAACGAAATCTCCCCCAAATCCAATCCATTTTGGTTCTTGGTCGCAAGTTCTTCAGCTTCACCGACTTGATTATCATTCTCCCAAGTAGACAAAAAATCAAACAATATGGGATCTTTTACGTTATTTTGAGAAGAAAAAGGAGAACTAATCTCATGATTAGTTGACAGCGACAATTCCAACGAAAGTTGGCTCTTTTCCCCATCTTTTCCTTCTGGGTCTTCACTCACCGGCTTCATGGCTGCAACGACCGAGTTTTTCTCCATGGCCATCACGGGCTCTCTGTTTTTGGAATTGCAGAATAAACCCAACTCTCCCCTAACTGATCGGCCACAAGGCAAAACGCTTGAACTGGGTTTCCAGAACATTAGAGGACTCTCCATCACACCGAGAAGAAAACGAAGAAGGAAATCGTTTGTGATTCTTGGAGGTTCTTGCGGTGAAGAGAACGTCGGTGAGGTTGGTGGGACTTATATAGGATACAAGGTCGGTGATCTTTTCAAATTTTCAGGCCGTTGAGACTTGAGAGTCGGAAGTAGAAGTGTCCAATGTCGGTGGATATTGTGTCGTTTAGAGAGATTATAAAAGGCCAACGACTCAGACATAAGAGAATTTCTCGCCGTTAGAGTCCAAAGTCGGTGGAGAATGAAAATTGTATCGTTTGGTGGAATCATAAACGCTACGACTCGTCGTTTTAGATTTTTGAAACCCAGCAAGCAGCAAGCCCATGGACTACCCACAAATAGAAAGCCCCAATATAGCATCCACTGGTGTAAAGGTGAGAAATTCTACAGCTGCATAATGTTAAATATTTTTCTTGAAACTTTGTTTTAATTGGTGTGAGAATAGTAATAATAATAAAAAATTACTAGAAGAAAATAATAATTATATAATTTTTTAAAATTTCCTATTGGTAGTATCAATTAATAAAGCTTAAAAATGGCCAGAGAAAAAGAAAAATATTTAGTAATAATAATAATTTATTACAAATCCAATGGTAATTTTAAAAGACACATTAATTTTAAGAGACACAAGAAAAACATGAGAATGCCACATCATAGGCCGAGCAAGAATAAATTGAAATATGGGGTATGATATATTTCAAACAAAAGTCCATTATGTTAGGTTGTGTGCTACAATATTATTATTATTTTTTTTTACATGTCCGCACAAAAGGAGGGAGAATAGATTTAAACTAATGACCCCTGCTTGTGGTCTCTAGCCGATTGACCGACCTCTTGAGAATTACAATGTTAACAATTTGGTATATTTTTTCTTGCATATTGCAACCTAAAGTAAGATAAGATGCTTTGGATATCTACAATAAGTGGTGGAATCTTTCACTCTACTGGTTAGATACCATTCTGATGGTCGTGATGGTTATCCTTTGGGGTTTTGTTCCGTTTACGGAACGCCATTTATTACGGTCTTGTTGGCCGTTGTAGTTCTCTTGATGGGCCGGGTCATTCATTTGACCCATTCCCAACGGTTCTTCGAAAGGCTCTGTCGCCTTTGTTTTTTATTTTCTTGTAAGTCCATTTTCCCTTCCCCTCTTCGGAAAAAAAAAAAAAAAGAACCATGTTCTTACTTGTAGGATTCTTTAGCTTAGTTTGGTAACAGTTTTGAAAACGATTTTATGTTTTTAAAATTAAAAATGCCCTAGTTTTTTTTTTTCCTCAAAACTGTTAAACAAATAATTTAGAACACAAAATATTTTTTTAAATTATAAACTTTGAAAGGTGTTTTAACGCCTTTCAAATGTAGACCTCACCAAAAATTGCTTCTCAATTTTAGAGCATTTTTATTTGAATTACATTTTCACCCAAATTTGGTTCCGAGCTAAGCCAAAATAACCTTTAATTAGCTAAGTGTGAATGCTGGACAGAGTTTTCCTCCAAACTGAGTTGGAGGAATTTTCTTCATCCTAATCTATAAAAATGACATGTGTCCCTTGAATATGTGAAAAATATATGTTTTTTGGACATAAATTTTCTCTAAACCAGTGTGGAGGAATGTAAAATAGTAACAAACGTTTATAAATATTTAAAAGATATATTAAATTCTTAACCTCATTAATAATTAGTAGCGGAGCCACTTTAGGCTTCGTGGCACCCACAAAGCTTTTTTGAATATATATATATATATATTTGGCTTGATGCTCATTGATGAAACCCAACTCGTCTATTTTACCAATTTAGTAATAATATGCTGGCACAATGATGAGATCATCCAATTGATAATTAGAAGTGAATCATCACATCATAATTTTGAAGATCACCCACGTATATAGAAAAAAAAATATTTAAAAAAAAAATTGTTAAAACGTGATTTTGCAACAAAATAGAAGATAATTTTCTTGTAAATAGTTTAGTTCTCTATATTGAAAGGAAAATTGCTGTAAGCTTCAATTTAGATTCGATACTTGATAATTTTGTACTTCTAAGAGATCGTAAAGTGCATTTCTAGATATTTTTTTTTTTAATTTTTGTCTTTTTAATATAGTGTCGACATATTACATCTCTAATATATCAATTTGAGCACATATTTACAAACTTTTATCGATATTTTTTGTGACGCATATATTGTATAAATTATCAAATTTTTAAGGTGAATAAAATTTTTAGAACGCTAAAAAAATTTTAACGGCACCCCCAATATAAATTGTCTGGCTCCGCCACTGTTAATAATAGTTTACTAATTTAGACTAAATTTAACATGTTTTTTAAATGTTTACAAATACTTGGCATTATTTTATATGGGTTGGAGGGTATTTCCTCCAGGCCGGTTTGAAAAAAAATTTTGTCCAATAGGGAGAAAGTTGTAATACATTTTACTAAAAACGCATGTGCATCTTACATATTATTAAAAAAAATAGACACATGTCACTTTTATAGATTAGATTGAAGAAAATTCCGTCAAACCAGTTTAAAGAAAAACTCTATTCACGAATATTTTATATTAATCAAGACATTTTTTTAAAAATCAAAGTTTAAAAAAAAAAAAAAATCAAAATTATTAACATACCCGATTAAGAAGCTGCTTAAAAAATTTGAGCCAAAAATGTCCTTTCACTCCGAGCATCCTTAAGGAAGCTGCTCGATACAAGTCCAAAAAATAATCACCTACTACCCATAACACACTAAATTCTCCAACACCACGATTTGATTGGCTCTCCAACCGTTCAAGGACCAAAATCCACCAATCACCACCGTTTTAAATATATCCCCTAACCACAGGATTAACTCTTCTCGAACAAGGTCAAACAGATACGGTGCACTCTGTGGTACCAGAACCTTCCTCGCAATTTCCAACCTGGCTCACGTTAGCACAGGGCATTTTCAGAATATAAAAGATATTTTCCAAGTGGGAAAAGGAAAGTGGCGCACTTTAGCACATCATAATTTGAATTTATTATTCGGACAATTCCTATATAAACCCACCAGACTCTGCTTAAACCCTAACTTTCCTGCAAATTTTCCCACCCAAATTTTCTCGTGAAAATGAATGTTGTTATCACTGACCCACTGTATTTTCGAGGTTTCAATCTCTAAACTCCACATTTACATTTGTTTCTTTGGCTTTGAAAGTTTCACTTTCTGTTTGGTTGGCGAGAAAACTAAGGTGTTCCACTTTGTGAAATTATGTAAATTTTGAAGATTTCTGGGCAGCCAAACGGAGCATTATTTACGTTTATTGATCTTATTTTATTCAGTGTTCGACTTATTTTGGCGATTTAATGAATTTGGAAGGATCTGGAATTATCATTTCTTTATGTGCTGGATATTGGGTTTTCCAATTAATTTTTGTGCAAGCTTTCAACTCCAAGCAAAGGAAATGTTAGATGTCGCCGTTTAATTTGCTGGATATTAATACTATTAATTTTCTGTATTTTTTTGGGTGCAGTTGGTGTGTAAAGGTGTAGCTTTTTTTATGTAGTTTGAAGGTCTAGATTAGTGTGCTAATGTCTAACTTGTGTGATTTCTTTTTACGTCAGGGGGTTGGTCATTGGTAATCAGTTCATTGTCTTTCCTGTGGAACAGCGAAGCTGGATATCTTTAATTTTGACTCGATCTACATCGAATAGAAATGGGAGGCACTTGACTGGTAAGTGAGTGTGACATTTTTTCTAATACTATTCCTACTCAAGATGTTTTCAATCTCATTGATCAGTGGAATTACCGACTTGTTTTGCTTATTGAAATGTGAAATCCTGCCTATGATAGGTTTAGGTTTTTGTCTTTACAAGCAATCCATTTTGTGTCTAGAGAAAGATTGTGTTTTGTCTACTGCAAATCCTTTATAAGATTGAGGAAAAGGAAACGAGAGCTTTGAAAATGGCTTCCTTTCTAAATAATGAAGTTGATTGATAGTTACTTAAATAAACTTATTGAAGAAGAAAATATGGAAAATAGGAGAAAATGCTTGGGCATTGCCCATGGTTGACTACAAAATGCTACCAAGACCAAGGTTTTTAGAATTTAAATATTTTGATTATCATTTGTTTAATAAGCTTTTCAATTGTAATTAAATCGAGATTGAATCCTTTGAGTTTTGATTAATAACTAGTTCAGTGCTTTGTCTTAAAAATTCTTTTTGGTGTTTTTTTCTTTATTTCCTTCTTTTTTATTTTTTATTTTAATTGATAATACTGGTCTGAAGACCATTTATAAGAAGATGAGAAGTTGCTGAAGGTCATATATTATGTTTCATTTTGATTGAAATTGAAAATTATATCATTCAACATTTTACCTCACAAATTTTCAAAGAGCGAAGTGGTTTGACATTTTTTTTTTCTTCGCTGATATCTGAATTTTTCGGTGGAAATTCTGAATACTTCAAGAATATTTGACATCTTTACTGTACACTTTCTACAGTGTTATTTGTGGTTATAAATTTATATGAGGTGATTCACAGTCATTGCTTTTAAAGTTAAAGTCATATTAAAAAAAGGAGAGAGAGAGAGAGAGTGGCAACTATTTTTTCATAATCGTCATAACCCCCCAAACCCCCCCCCCCCCCTCCTCCTCTCTCTCTCTCTTCATTTTTGGTTGATTGCACTTAAGTTAAATTGTTATGGGGTTTTAGGCTTTTAGCATAGCTTGCTAAAACTCTAATTTTCTTTTGTATTTTTTTATTTTGGTAGGCATTATTCTGTTGAATTTTTAGTTATTTAAATAAGATTATATGTTTGCGCATATAGCTTTTCCTGAGACTCAATGATATAGAGGTTTACTTTTGTGTTTGAGATCTCTAGATCTGGTTTTCTTTATTCTTTCTTTTCATTCTATTATGGACCCATTTTTTCCTGGCTGGTGTTTTACTATTAATCTCATTGTTATATAGCCAATACAAATAATATATTAAATTTATCTTGAGTTTGGTTGATGTCATTTGTCTTTAGACCTCTATTTTGGTTTACATAATACTATAAATAAATTGAGATTAAAAGGGTTTTATGAATGTAGTATTATTTCACATTTAATGATGCAATTTGTTAATTCCATGTTGCAGTTACTTTTATATCAAGATATTGTTGTACTATCTGCTTTTTCAAGGATCTTCTTATAAGATTTGAGAAAATGGGTGGGTCTAGTAAACCAACTAGAAGTGATCAACCTTCAATCAAATACAGGTCTATCCCAGTCAAGGGGGTCTCCTTTGCGCTTGCTGATTTTGTTCAGGAAGGATATTCCCCCACCCTCTGTGACAATAAAAGTAAGCAATGCAATAAAATATCTGAACCCAAGTCCCCAGAGATATTAAGTACAGCTCAGCTTATCTCAGCAGTTGGTCAGATATGGGATTATGCAAGTCATCCTCTTTCCTTTTTCCAAGCTAAGAAGAGCTTGAATTACAATGACAAAGACTTTGAGAAAGAGGAAATATCAGATAATCTGGGTGTGGAAGGAAATGGCAGGGTACCTACTTCAGCTGATAGTAATTGCGTTTGTCTTGAAATAACAACTGCTGGCCATATTTCACCCATGGCGCATCCAAACTTAGATTATTCTAAAGGAACCCAGAAGATGTCAATATTTGATAGTTATACTGAAAATTATACTCATTCATTATTCTGGAGTTTTCTGCAAGGTCATAACATGTCTAACGAATTGTGGCGGGAAAAGGAGCTTTCAAGTCTAAAAATCTCATATGAGTTGGGAAATATATATGGATGGAGGAGTGAAATCATTCCTGCTGGAGTAAAGCATCCTGTGAAACCTACTGAAATTGAGAAGAAGATAACTGGTGAGAGATGCATTTCGGGAGATAGAACTAGCCCGGCAAGCAGCTGCATTTCAGGAGACATGGCTAATCCTGCAAACTTGTCCGGCCGTAATTATGATTTACGCAAATGTAAAGATTCATCTTCACTTAATACTGTAAATTCAGCAATAAATGCAACAGAAACGACCTCTCTGTATAAAGATTACTTCCTTGGGCCAATCCGAGATAGTCTGGCAGATGGTGTTGTTTTAAGGTGTCCAAGTTCTAGTATATATGCAGACTATCATATTAACTCTTTGGCTTCATGTAATAGTGCATTTGAAGAATGCCAATGTAAGACTGGTGGTAATGAACTTCCTGAGAACAACAGAAAGCAGTCTCAAATTTCTGTTATGGAGGATGAATATAAAATGAAAGTTCACGCTTCAGCACCACAAAAACCTCAGTATGTCCTTGCTAAGCAAGAACATGCTTTTGCAGGGGCATTGTCTGGTATATTTGTTAGCCTTTGTCTACATCCTGTTGATACAGTTAAGACAGTCATTCAATCTTGCCGTGCAGAGCAGAAGTCTATCTGTTACATTGGAAAGTCAATTGTTTCTGATAGAGGTAAGTTTCTTTACAAGACTTAAAAAGATATTGTGCTCAGTAGAATCTTAATAGAACATCTATATTTTCTATGAGAACTTGAAGGCTTTCTGTTTTGATTTGTGAACTTGCCTAAATGCCACTTTTTTGACAATTGGTAGGGATTGATTTCAGGTTTAACTGGACTTTATCGTGGAATTGCTACCAATATTGCATCTTCGGCTCCAATTTCTGCTGTTTACACTTTCACATATGAATCAATTAAAGGGGCTTTGCTTCCTCTTTTTCCTAAGGTACCCTTTTGTCTTGTATATGTGTGTTGCCCTATCATTTAGTGTTTTTTTTTTTCCGTTTTTAATGTGGGGTGGGGTTGGAGAGAAAAGTTGAGTTGAACACATTTAGAAGCCTAATTTAAAGCATTATAATTACACTATAGGGGTTGTTGGTTCTTATTGTAAGTGTAATCTTTGTTGGCTTTCTAGTCTTACCCATTTCTTTCTTGCAGGAGTATTACTCTTTTGCCCATTGCATGGCAGGTGGTTGTGCAAGCGTTGCAACTTCTTTTATTTTTACTCCTAGCGAGCGTATAAAGCAGCAGATGCAAGTCGGCTCACACTATCAGAACTGCTGGTATAACTATAAGATCCTGGTACTATCTTTGTTAATATTAGCACTTTAACATTGCTTGCTTTAGATTATGCATTGATTTGATCTCGTGTTTTTTTCTTGAATTCATTCAACTATGAATTAGTTTCAATTGTTGCTAAAGATATTGCATCTTTCTGGATTTTCTATATGGTTATCCTTATCTTAAGTTTAAAGTCTTAGTATCTCTTACTTTCTAAGATGCTTTGGTTCTGCCATGATTTGTCCAAATGAGACTTATGTTTTGTTAGTTTGCCCTTTCCATGTTACTAATTTTTCTATTTTTTCAGGAATGCATTAGTTGGAATCATTGGAAATGGTGGTTTACGATCATTGTATGCTGGATGGGGAGCAGTACTCTGTAGGAATGTTCCTCACTCAATTATCAAGGTAAGGCTTCCTACATGCTAGATGGATTCATGCACTTGGTAGGGGGACTATCGTGGCATGAAGCCACACACACATGCACACACACAATGTTAATGAGTTGACGAGAGACCTGGCTATATCATATATATGATATAGTAAGCTTTCTATGTTCATTGTATTGGACAAGCTCTTATACACATGTTTTCTTATCCCATTGTTATTAGTCCTCCTTTTTACTTAAGCATGTGATTTTTGAGGTTATCTTTACCATAATGTGCAGTTCTACACATATGAAAGCCTGAAGCAAATGATGTTGTCATCAGGACAAACTAATGCTCCAATTAGCACATTGCAAACGGTTTGTTTGTCCCTTCTTCCTGCCTCCACTTTGAGCATCTTTTTCCTACTATGCTATTATACCTCTTTTTAATAATAATCTAGCTACTAGGTGACTTGCTTTTAGCAAGTGTTTCCTTTCTATTCAAATCAATGTTATGCAGGATATGCTAAGATAGTTTTTCCATCCCTGCAGTTAGTTTGTGGAGGACTGGCTGGATCTACTGCTGCTTTGTTTACTACTCCTTTCGACGTGGTGAAGACGAGATTACAGACACAGGTCGATAATTTTTTTTATAGAAATTTCATGGAGCGTTTTCGTGCAATTCTTAGTTACAGTTGGCACACCTTTCTGTAAATCATGCACAGGAGCATTGTCAATGCTAGATCTCTGGAGTAGCTTTCTGAGATGACTACAAAGTTGGATTAATGTATTCTTTGGCTTAATTAGATTGAAATGGGTATTCAGTAGAAGCTAGAAAAATATTGGAAATGACAATTTTTTTTTCTTTAAGAGTTTCACAGATTGGATGTTTTCCTTAAATGTCATATCCCAATGCCCAATTCTTCTTGTACGCTTATACCAGTGGGTTCAGAAATAAGGCCTGCCTGGATATCCATGTTGGTTTATGTGACAATTAGATTTTATTTTTCCATGTTCTATATCTTCCAGGGATTATTGTCATAAAGAACTGTTTCTGCTTCTCACCCAGTGGATGTCATGCAGATTCCAGGATCCATGAGCCAATATGACAGTGTATTTCATGCCCTTCGAGAAATAGGCAAGAATGAAGGCTTGCAAGGCCTCTATAGGTATGGTTTCCCTTGATCTGCGCATTATCATTTTTTTCACCATGTAATTGTCTGAATTTGTTAGTCCTTCCATTCTCATGAGCCAGGTTTGATAGTCTGCTGCTAATCTCTTGAAGTGCTGGTCTCCTTTTCATAACTATTACCATAATATGCTTCTGTATCTGTTGTATGATCTGCTTTATTCTTATCCTTCTAATCAGGGGATTGACTCCAAGATTGGTCATGTATATGTCTCAAGGAGCAATCTTCTTTGCATCGTATGAATTCTTCAAGAGATTATTTTGTTTAGAGGTGTCACAACATAATGTCCAAAGAATACGACACAACCAAAGCACAGAAGATGATACATCATTCAAATTACCAATCCTGTCAGCATCATCATCTTCATCAACATCCTCGTCGTCATCAAAACTGCAGAGTCTACATTCATGATGATTTGAGAGATCATACACAAGATTTTCTTTTTGGGTACAACATACTCAATTTTGATCTTAGTTATTGGGGGTGGAAAAGGATTGAGGAAATCAAGGTCTTCAGCTTTTTTGAGAGAACAGCTGGAACCATTGATTGGAACTTTTTTCGCCTCCTTGAAATTGTTAACGAGAAAGAAGGATGTAGGAATCTGATTGTATCATTAAAGTTTGATGAAACATGAATGAGCTTGTCATTGATGTTCAGTGTAAGTAGTGTATCATTCATGGAAGTGTAATATAGCAGATGCGGCATCAATTTCTGTACATCAGAGCATTGTAGAATTTCTTATCATGAAAGAAGCATTCTTTTTGTAGTGCAATTGCTTAAGTTGCTGGACTTTATCAACATTCATTTTTGCATCATATTTTCCTTGCTTCAAATGCAGGCTTGGTTTTTTAACTAGTGCTTCTGACTATAATTAGCAATGATTCTTACATACTGAATTTGTTCTCTTTCACTCAAATGATACAATAGGATTGCAAGCCCAGCACATCACAGTAGAATGCTGCAAGTCTGCAAGTAGGGCATATACTGGCCGAAGGGGATCAGTTTGGTTTGGTAACCGACCCCCTTGATTGATCGGTTACTAAAACTGACCATCGATGATTGTCGGTTCAACCAATCTGAGGGGGTCATGACTAGGTATCAAACTGCCACTAGTGGTGAAAGATCTTGGTGGTATTCAAGAGATGGCTAATAAAAATTGTGATCAAACAAAATTTTCAAGTCAGATTAGAGCAGGTAAGATCTGACCCAAATCTGCAATCTAATGTACCCTGAGTAGGTTATTTCAATCTGTTTGTGCTTATTTCCATTCTACCAATAAAGGTAACTTACTATTCTGCAAGCTTTGATGGCCAAACAGAAAGGTATCTTTGGAGTTTAATCCTTATCATTAAAATATACCTAACAATTTGATGTATACTATAAGAAATTTATTAAAACTATTTATCTGTCATTAAAACTCCATCCTATTTTAATAAAAAAAAAACTCCATCCTATTGATAATCCAAGCCAGCTCCAAGATCCAAATGGGATGGTCAATATTGGAGCCGATGATTTATACAACTCTTGAGAGAGAAATATCAGCAAGATGGTTGTAGTATGGCCGTGAGTATTCCCGGCAAACCCAGGTCGGTCGCCAGCAATGGCGACAATTTTTTAGGACACTCCCCCATGTGCTCTTAAGGCATGTCCTAGCCACAACGTTTTAAAGCAAGTTAAATTAATCCCAGTCAATTTATAGTGCTCAGAGGAATAGGAGAATTAAGTATCTCACACAATCACTGAACAAAATGTAAACTCATACATTAGTATTGAAAAGTGAGAGTAAATGTAACAGTATCATATAGCTTAAGGCCATTCATCTTTAACACCTGCAAGTAATTAGGAGGAAAACTTATTCGTTTAATCCTTGTGGTATGTAGTTGTATCAAATTAATTCTTGGGGTATTAAAAGTATTTTGAAGACCCCTACGGTAAGTTATCCATCCAAAATGATTCATGTCGAATTTCCAAAGCATATGAAATTGAATTGTTTGTAATTGTAGAGATCTCAGAAGATATCAATAATTTTGGATTATACAAAATAAATTTAATCCAAGCCTTAAAACAGTAAAAATTTACATAATTATAAGCTGCTTGTGGTTATCTCCTAGGATTATCTCCTAGCATTGGAGTTAGATTCTTGTCCATTGACTTCCTGTTAGAAGAGTAAAATGCATATTAGCATATAAAAATAGGTAGAACATCAAACCATAAGACACACGAGAGTTTCATGCATACCTTAGTCCAGCCATGTCGAATTTCCAAAGCATATGAAATTGAATTGTTTGTAATTGCAGAGATCTCAGAAGACATCAATAATTCTAGATTATACAAAACAAATTTAATCCAAGCCCCAAAACAGTAAAAATTTACATAATTAGCTGCTTGTGGTTATCTCCTAGGATTATCTCCTAGCATTGGAGTTAGGTTCTTGTCCACTTGCTTCTTGTTAGAAGAGTAAAATGCATATTAGCATATGACAATAGGTAGAACATCAAACCATAAGACACACACGAGAGTTTCATGCATACTTTGGTCCAGCCATGTCAAATTTCCAAAGCATATGAAATTGAATTGTTTATAATTGCAGAGATCTCAAAAGACACCAATAATTTTGGATTATACAAAACAAATTTAATCCAAGGCTCAAAACAATAAAAATTTACATAATTATAAGCTGCTTGTGGTTATCTCCAAGGATTATCTCCTAACATTGGTGTTAGGTTCTTTTCCACTGACTTCCTGTTAGAAGAGTAAAATGCATATTAGCATATGAAAATAGGTAGAACATCAAACCATAAGACACACAAACGAGAGTTTCATGCATACGTTGGTCCAACCATGTCGAATTTCCAAAGCATATGAAATTAAATTGTTTTCAATTGCAGAGATCTTAGAAGACATCAATAATTTTGGATTATACAAAACAAAATTAATTCAAGCCTCAAAACAATAAAAATTTACATAATTATAAGCTACTTGTGGTTATCTCCTAGGATTATCTCCTAGCATGGGAGTTAGGTTCTTGTCCATTGACTTCCTGTTTAAAGAGTAAAATGCATATTAGCATTTGAAAATAGGTAGAACATCAAACCATAAGACACACACGAGAGTTTCATGCATACCTTGGTCTAGCCATGTCGAGGATAAGATAAGGCCTCCCAATCCTTCTTAGTGAGTCCATCAAGATAAGCGAACATACTGATGGTGTTGCTATTGGGGAGGGTGAGGGTGGTGTTGTGCCACCACTTCTTTCTAGCACTTTTACATCATCTTCATGACTGTGATGTTCTTCATTCTTGTCTGTATTACAAAAGCACTCATCTTTTCCAGGCCTTCTAACATCTTCAGCACGCTAACAGTGAGCTTCCACAAATCCCACAATTTCTAAGAAGACAATTTTTTCTTAAATTGTAGGATTTGGGTGAGTAGTGGAATTTGGATTTGCTGCACTTTGATTAACAGCAACTAGATATGCAATTCGTTCGGGGCCAAAATGAGGTTTTATGGAGGGTATTAAGACAAGAGTTACAAGAGGTCAAGAGATAATAGTTACAAGAACTCAAGAGACTATAGTTATAAAAACTTAAAAAACCATAGTTATAAGAGCAGACCATAGTTACAAGATCTCGATAGACCATAGTTTTTTTTTTTTTTTACTTCAAAAAGTAAAAGTCAGCTCAAATTAGTACGTGTTCCATATCTACCAAATATTTTACTTCAAAACATTTCAAGGATGAATATAAACATCATAGACAATATGAACATAGCCAATGTAGTAAATACCCTATGACAAGAGCCCATACCATCCACCTTTGTACTCGGCATGCCTCCTTTAGAGTTTATCTTTAGATGGCTCTTGTGGGGTAGGTTATATTGATTCTTTTCAATAAAATTTATGATGTCTTCCTTGGACCTGCCACCATCAAATTTCAACAGCTTTCCACTTGCTGACTTGAAGACCAAAGTTGGGTAAACTTCCAATGCATAACTCAGCAAATTATTTGCAACTGCATCAATCTTTTCAATAATAACATCAGCGTCACTTTCATATGAGAAAGCAACTTCATTGAGGATTTGAGCCAACTTTATCCAGTTTCCATTCAAAGGTACGCAGAACACATAGAGAACATTCTTTTCAGAGTTGGAAGCCTCGATGGTAGCTTCAAAAATAGGTTCCAACTGCTTATGTGGTGGGACTTTGCCATCCATCCTTCCTTTTCAATATCTCTCCTTTACTTCAGTTGGTGTTACAACATAGACATGTCCTCCCCATAGTTATAAGAACTCAAAAGACCATAATTATAAGAGCTCAAGAGACCATAGTTACAAGATCTCGATAGACAATAGATTTTTTTTTTTTTTTTTACTTCAAAATGTAAAAGTCAGCTCAAATTAGCACGTGTTCCATATCTACCAAATATTTTACTTCAAAAACATTTTCAAGGATGAATATAAACATCATAGACAATATGAACATAGCCAATGTAGTAAACACCCTATGACAAGAGCCCATACCATCCACCTTTGTCCTCCGCATGCCTCCTTTAGAGTTAATCTTTTGATGGCTCTTGTGGGGTAGGTTATATTGATTCTTTTCAATAAAAGTTATGATGTCTTCCTTGGACCTGCCACCATCAAATTTCAACAGCTTTGCACTTGTTAACTTGAAGACCAAAGTTGGGTAAACTTCCAATGTATAACTCAGTAATTTATTTGCAACTGTATCAATCTTTTCAATAATAACCAGGGTCGGCCCAATGGCTAGGCCACTTAGGCCATCACCTAGGTCCCCCAACTACTAAGGTCCAAAAAATTTTTTAATAAGGCCCAAAAAAATTTTAATAAGGCCTAAAATTTTTTGGGCAAAATTCAGTTTACCTCCCTAAAGTTTCAGGGGTTTTTCAATTTGAACCCCAAAGTTTCAAAATTGGCAGTTTACCCCCTTGAAGTTTCAAAAAGTGGCAATTTAAACCTTCCGTTAAAATTTTCCGTTAAAATAGACGGAAATTAAAAAAAATAGCCTGAGGGCAGTTTCGTCATTTCATAGTTTTCCGTCCAATTTGACGGAAAAAGTTGACGAAAGGTTTAAATTGCCACTTTTTGAAACTTTAGGGGGGTAAACTGCCAATTTTGAAACTTTAGGGTTCAAATTGAAAAACCCCTGAAACTTCAGGGGGGTAAACTGAATTTTTCCCAAATTTTTTTTAACTTAAAGCCCAATATTTTTTAAATAAGGCCAACAAATTTTTCCCATAAAAACTTAAAGGCCTCTAAAATAAGGCCACAATATAATAAGCTCATTGTAAAATTAGACCAATTAACCAAAAAAAAAAAAAGAAGCCCTTTGCTCTCACTCTCTCTCTCTCTCTCTTTCCTTCCTCTTCTTCCTTTTCCTTCCTCTTCTTCCTTTTTTTCTCTTTTTTTCTTCCTCTCCTCCTCCGCGGTACATCCTACCAATTTTCAAACATGTTTTATTGTTCTATTTTTGTAATTTATTTTATTATAATCCGAATATTTTTTTTTATGAATCATATATTTTTTATTTGTTAATATTTTTAATCAAGCATGTATACTAGAAAATATGCATCTATATATAAAATATTTAAAAGAAAAGAAAAATAGAAAAACTGATTGAATCTCAAATAGGGCTTTAAATAAATTTTTTATTAACAATAAACAAAATATTGAGGATAATTTAGGTGAAAAACTCATAAATGAATAATAAGTTCATCAAAAAGAATTATATTATTAGAAGATAATGAAAATATTATTGATGTCTCTAACTCTATTATTACAAATATTTATGACCCTAATAGAATGTAATAGAATGCAACTAGCTAATAAAGGAACTTAAAAGTCATTAAACAATAATGAACATATTACTAACATGAATAATAATAATATAAAAATATTATTTAATTAATATTTAAATATTAAAAAAAATAAGGCCTAACTCCAAACTTTCGCCTAAGGCCCCCAAATACATTGGGCCGGCCCTGATAATAACATCAGCGTCACTTTCATATGAGAAGCAACTTCATCGAGGATTGGAGCCAACTTTATCCAGTTTCCATTCAAAGGTACACAAAACACATAGAGAACATTCTTTTCAGAGTTGGAAGCCTCAATGGTAGCTTCAGAAATAGGTTCATTCTTTTCAGAGTTAGAAGCCTCGTTGGTAGCTTCAGAAATAGGTTCCAACTGCTTATGTGGTGGGACTTTGCCATCCATCCTTCATTTCAATATCTCTCATTTACTTCAGTCGGTGTTACAACATAGACATGTCCTCCCCATAGTTATAAGAACTCAAAAGACCATAGTTATAAGAGCTCGAGAGACCATAGTTACAAGATCTCGATAGACCATAGTTTTTTTTAGGGAAAATCAATATGATTTCATTAATAGTGGTCAAGAGCATAAAAGCTTTTACAATCACAAAACATACAGTTCTGCAAGCAAGATCATAGTCAAAGTTAAAAGATTACCCGTCATAAAAGTAAAAAACATACAGATCTTACCATGAAAAATCAATCTATGACTTCAAACATCAGCTATCACAGCCCGATCTTCAGTTTATAGAACAAATCTGCTAACGCAGACTCCTTCTAAGGGCACATGAAGCCATTTCCCAAGCATGAGCAAAAAACCCACACTTAAACCATTCCCCTCTCGACTCGAAAGCTAGAAACATTATTCACGTCCTCAACCCAACGGCCAAGACCACAAAATAAAAAACAAAAACAAAAACTCTACAAGAAGTTGCGGAAGAGCATGGTATCATAGACATCCCTTTGGAAGACATGCCTTGGCTGAAGAAGATGATTAGATCTAAGGTTGAAGAGACTAGATCTAAAGTAACTCGCCAGAAACGGAGACCGGTGAAGCTTACAGAGAAAGACACCGAACACTGCTATCGTGAAAGGGGAGGAGGGAAGATCTAGATATTCCCTCCTCTTGAAGTTTTTCTTGGAATTGTTTAGATGAAAAGAGAGAATTTTTTTTTCTCGATAGAGCATAGTCACAAAGCATATATGTTTGATTTTTTTAATGTGTTCCAAGGACCATAATATGGCTGTATTTTATATCGTAGATAAATACAAGACATAGTTCTGATAGAATTAGGAAGATTTTGAAGATTTGATTTTTGTCTGGCAAGATTTGAGAATGTTACAACTTTGAAAAGTATCTTGGGGTATTACTAATTTTAAGAAAGGAGAATATGAAATATTTAGGATAGTTAAGGGTGTTGAAATATTTTCAATATATATATATTATTTTATGTCTCGGGAAATATTTTAAATGAAAGGTTTTAAAAAGCATTGAATGAAAGTTGTCTCATATTGGAAAGTGTGAAGATTTTGCTGGCATTTATAAGTTCTAACAAATTTAAGCTATTAAATGAGCTATGCTAGGGTACACTCTAATGCATGTTATAGTACATTGCGTAGCACAGGACGCACACGCGCGTGGTGTGGGCTGCCTTGTCACGAAGCATCGGAGCTCGGATCGATTTGATTATGACCATTCATTTTTTGGACAATTGAGATGTTCGATCTAGTGGTTTGATCTAAACCATAGGATGTTTCTTAAGTTGATATAGTGGTTGGATCTACTAGACTGTTGATCTAACAATTGAGATTAGCGGTTTACAACAGTTTAATAAAAGTTTTATTTTGAAATTCAAAATAGCAGTTGAATTTTTTAAATTTCGATGGTAATTCAATTCTCTTTAATATCCTTATCTGAATTTTAAATTAGAATTATCCTTTCTTTTTAGAATAAAAAATCTGAGGGTATTTTCGGGTTTTAGTTTCGTTTGTGCAGAATTCAGTTAAAAACACAGAAGTTTCTTGGCTCCATTGTGGCCTGAAGGAAAAATTTGTTGTAACCCTGTTACAAACCAATTCTGGTGGGGCAAATATTTTCTTAAGGAAAGTGACATTGTAACATACATTAGGAGCATTTCTGTTTTCTGTAATTTTTTTTTTTTTTTTTTAATATAACAAAGGGAACTTGTATTATCTCCATCTACTGTATCTTTGGTAAACAGAGGGTCAACAGTTCGGAATTAATGTTCTTTATTTTGGACTGTCAAGCAACTTCAAAAGAAAACTATATGCAACATGGATGGGGTGCCCAAAACCTTGTCTGAGATCTTGCTATGCTGCAGCAATGAATCTCTTAGTCAACTTTCTGTAGAGTTGTAAATTCTTTGTTGCACATTCTTCATGAATATTTGTGTACTCCATGAGACGTTTAATGTACAATATAGAAGGTCAATGCGAGTATAAAAGAGGCTGCATTAGTTGATTTGTCTAAGTTGCAGTATCTGCTGCACTCATTTTTTGCCATTTCTGTACCATATTTTTTGAGCAAGGCACATTAAGGTTCTTTGCTAAGACATTGAGCCAGTCTATTTAACTTTTTTTGCCACATCAAATTCTATATTAAGGAGATAAAATGAAATTCTTTATCTATTTTTCGCATGATTGCTAATAAACCTAACGAAGCTACATGTCTCTCATTGTATTAAGTTTGGAGTCAATAGAAACCTGCTTCAATATGGTTCGGTTGAATAAGAATTGAGATTAATTGCACGTCCAAATTGCTAGTAATTTAAATAGATAATATAACCTCATATGAAATCCATTTACTTGAATAGGTGACGGGATAGCCTAACATTCCCAATTATAACACCCCAGCCTTACATTTTTTTTTTGAGCAATGTTATACTTCCACTATTTCACAACCATAATTGACTTTTAAAATTACAATTGAATTAAAATTCAATAAAAATACATCTCATATGCAATGATAGTTTTAAAAGCAACCTATATGATAATGTTGATGCAAATTTTTGCAAGATTAGACTAAACGATGACCGCCTGTAAAAAATAAAAAATAAATAAAAAATAAAAAAACTAGCAAAGTGACACCAGCATGGGAGTATCTGATGGTTAAGTCAAACAATTTTTATGAAATAACCTCCTCTTCTTTTTTGTGCCATACCCTTATTGGAGTTTTTTCTTATCTAGGATTTTGGAAGGGTATCCCTGGAATTGGATAGTGTTTTCTGATTTTTTGCCTTGTAATTGGCACATAGATGTGTAACAACTATCTAATGGGTACCAATCTTGAGACTTTATGGCCCTTTAATTGGGTTGACCTTTGATCATTTATTTCCTATCAGTTGTCCTCAATTCTCAATTCTAACATGCAATGTGCTAGCCTGACTTTGGAATCCATTCGGTCGGATTGTGGTAGTCAGACAACCGTCTTTTCACTTGCGCCGTTGAGTTTTGTTTTGGCTAGGTTTTTTGGGAATTTTGCATCGTGTCAAAATTAACGATCCTACCAAGTATAGAAACAATGGCCTATTACTTAACTGGTACATATTAAGTTATAAACGTACTTGTGAATGAGCCAATTCTTTGGAAAGTGACTGTTAAACGGAAGAAAAGAAGAAGGCCTGTCATTATTCTTTATTTCGGAGATACAGATTGAACAAAGTTTCCATCTAGTTTCCTTAGCGCTACATCCATCAAGAGACCCAAAAAAAAAAATGGAGGCAAAGGAGGGAAGAATTAGGATAGTATCTCTGGACAATCTAATGATTACTTCTATTCCTTCTCTATCAAGTTACAATATGGACAAGGTTCTGTTCTCTGTTTAGTCTTTTACTATAGAAGTTGAAGAATGAATGGAATAATATAACAAAAGGATGTTGGCAACCATATGGAAATAGCCCTCAGCCATGGGTAAGAATCTCTAGCTCACATCCCCAAATAGCCCCATGGATTCTAAGACACCATTTTAGTTTATGAGCATGCCGCCGACAACTGAGCCGATGCCAGTAAGCAATTGACACACCTCCTGAAGCTCAGTGTCAATCGCAGGAACTGGCACCCCAGTGGTCATCTAAGGATGATATCATCCTCCATAGTTCCTTTGAAGTCATGGGGTCATCTTAACATATGCAGGGATCCTCAAAAGAAGCCCTTTTGCAGTGTGCAAAGCAAGCCAGTCGAGTCGATATTCTATACTCGAGAAATTGGAGAAAATGGTGGGTTGAGCACATAAGATGGTGGGATTTCTTTTACCATCTTAGTGACTTTGGTCTTCTCCTCAGAAGTGACTGCTGCTTCAATTAAAAATTCCATTCCCTCATCAATAAGCACTTTCAGCGAATTGCTTTGCGATAACTGTTTGTTTCTGTCCTTCCTGCCATCAGTGGAAGCTTCTGTGCCATGCAAAATGGCAACACAAATGGAGAATGCTTGTAATGTGGATAATTGTGCATGAAAATCAACTGCATACTCTCCCTCTTCAACAAAAGTCATGGTCAATGCTGGTGAACTCTCTTTTGCTCCCTGCATACAAATCAAAATCAGATAACAAGTTGTGAGATGCCATGTATAGGCATAACAAAGTCTGGACCTTACTGCATCAGGAAAGAATAATGAAGAAGGATTTTCAAGTTGCAAGAGTTGAAAGGGGAGATAAGGGTTTGATTGCTCTAATTTTGAGGGATCTCTTTTTTTTTTTTTCTTTTTTTTTTTAAATTTCATAAGTAGATACATCACTGAAACGACTCATCGTTAGACAACACAATTTGTTTTGATTGTCAGGCAGCAAACACCTATAAAAAATGGGGTACATGTTCTCTGTAAAGATATGTTGGGTGGAATCCTTGCATGTGGACCCAACATTTTATGTTGTAGAATTCCTTATTCTCCAACCAAATTATGATATCATGAAAAATAAATTACATCAAACAAGATGCTTACCTGAACAAAAAGCTCCAAAGGCTGCTGATTGTCCAGAAGTGGTTGATCTCCAGTACATTGAGTACAGGGATTGCCCAAAACAGTGAGGGGACAGGCCATGTCCCAGCCACCACAGTCACAGCCTCCACCTAATCTCCATCGATCTAATAATGATGAAGGGCCCCGACTTTCAGCACTTGGCAAGCCATGGTTTCCAGTTGGAACTAACACCTTCACTTTTTCTGGACTTTTGCTGTCATGGTGGCCCTTTTTCCTCTGCTCAATCATAGAAGGATTAAGTAGGTTTGAGATCACTTTATCACTAACCTTATCCCCACTCTTGTATGTCAAGCTCTCTCTCCTTTCAAATGGGACTTGCATGACAACGGCTGCAATTTCAAGGTCTGGATGCAATTCTGCAGATGCCCAAGGGTAAGAATTTGAAGAACCAAAATCACCTTTCTCAGAGGCTTGTCTTTGTTGTAGTCTTAGCTTCACTGGATGAGACCTATCATCGTCGAAAGTTTCCTTAACCAAGCCTGGATTAGAACCTTTGACAGCTTTATCAGCATCAGGGTTACCATTTTCTTGGGCTGCAACACTTTGTCTTGCATGTGCAATATCATACAATACAAACTCTGTCACCACAGAATTGTCAACAACTCCACCACCTTTTAGTTCTGAACATAAATAACAGGAAACTTGCATCTGTCCCACCATGGAGGAATCTTTGTCACTACTGTTCCATCTCCATCCGCTGGCATTACTCTTCTTTCTACCATCAATGGAGTGAAATGTATATACCCAATTAAAAGCATTGTCCGTCTTCCATGTCTTGGCCACAAAAACATCTTCTGGGCACTTCAAAGAGAACTCAAAAAATGGCACTCCATGTCTGTATTCTAACTTGAGGTATCCGTGTAGGTGAACTGGTGAGCATGCAACAACTGAATGGTGGTTCTCTCCCTTGACAAACGGAGGATCAAGCTCTGACAACTTTTCTGCATTTGAGAAATCATGCAGCAAAGATTTCCTAGATGTTTTGTTCCTCATGTTTGTTGTCCCAGATGCTTTTAGCCCACCAGATTCCACTATGTAACCTAAAGGACTCCGCAAAGATTTGGACTTCTTGAATGGATCAAACATCTTTCTGATAGGGCTGAATCTGGACTTTGAGCTAGCTCTGGAGGAGTGATCGCTTTCTGATGGTGAAGGCAAATGGAGCATTTCCACCTTTGCAGAGAGCGACTTGTGGAATGTGCGACCTGTGTCTCTTTGAAGATCATTACCATTATTTAGAGGGCCAACAGCTTCACCGCTTCTAAATCTTAGATCCACTGAATCTTTCCCCACAGTATCAGCAGGTTTATCCATGTCATTCAAATTGAGACAAATTCCAACAAAGCCATCTGATGAGCATGGTTCTGCATAAGGCTTGCAAACAGATGTTGGACTAAAGTTTGGATCCAAAGATATCACTGGAGATCTCTTCTTCAGGCCTTCCTCATCTGAACCACATAATGAGTCAACAATTCTAAAAGAGAAAGAGTTGTCACTACTACGACACATTTCAATATTTCGCCCCCCGTCAACAGTGCCTGTTTTCTTCATTTTTCTTACCTCTTTGGAAGTTTGATAAATGGAACCTCGCTTGAGCTCAGTGTTACCTTCCAGTCCAACAGGTCTAGATGGAATGCTTTTACAAGAAGAACTACGACAGCGACCAAAGTTAAGCTCTATGAAGTCCTCCTTTAGGCTCAGTCGATCATCTTTACGCATGGGTTTCCCTTTGGTGTTTCCATTTACAACATTGGAGCAACGTCGATGAGATGGAAGAACGGTGTTAGGACTCAGACCAATCTTGCAACTTTTATCGAAGTCCAGCTCCATCTCTAGTCCCATTGATAAAATCCCAATCCTGCAAGAAATTCCAAAAGAGGGGGGGAAAAAAAAAAAAACTATCATGACTTGCATATGCAAGACAGAAGCACACTGATCTGACTATGAACTAAGTAAGGATTTTCAGTCAATTATCCGAAACTAATATATTGGTGCAGGGTCATAACAACATGCCAGAATAAAAGCTTTTGGCCGCAAATTTTCTGTCAGATATGGAAATTATTGCCATTACATCTCCAGACGAAATGCATAACAAGCCCAGACACCTTTCTGAAGAGGTCTATTAGCTACAGACAACACATAAGTCTCTGAAATTGATTTTTTTTTTTTTAAATAACATATGAGAAAATTCACAGACGAAGCATAAAACAAGACCTTAAAGAAGAATTGGCAATGAAGAGATACTCAGTGGCAAATGCATTCAATTTGCAGAATTGAATATGTGTTCATAAGTTATGAAAATGGATACATTTGATCATATTAGAAAAGAAAATTCAAAATAAAACAATTTAGAATTTCTAATAAAGAAGCAAGAGTACAATGCTATGCAACCTCAGAAATTACCAGTGTTTGAAAAGGCATAAACCCCATTAGTGATTCCAAACTTTAAGATCACAAAAACCTCAAAAACCCAATCTCGATCCCAAAAAAACTGAAGCCCCTATAACACCAAGGAATCTTCTGATCTATATAGACCCCAAAAAACGAGTAAAGGAGAATACACAAAAGCTACAGTTTACTGATAAAGAAAAACAGCTACTTTACTTTTCTCTGGCATTCCAGGCCAAAATGAGAAGAAAATGCTTGTAAAAGAAAAATGGCCATACCCCACTAGATCTCAGAGAAGTGAACTCCAAGAAAAACCCAACAAACTGCAAGCAGATGCAATCATATCCTCCAGTCTCTTGAGCTGAAAGTCACCATGAATCCATAAGAGCAAAACCCAACAACCAAATTTAACAAACAGTACGCTGTGACCAATAGAATACAAAGACTTCTCCAATAATCAACCAAAGTGTACGCAAAAAGAAAAGATATCCAGAATTATGCCAAGACCAGTAAAGCATTGCTGCATAATAAACACAAAAAGTGAACTCTAGAGAGAGAAAGAGAGAGAAAGGGTGTGATGTAAGACAATGTTGGAGAGAGAATGCATGCCTGATATGAGTGAATCTCTCTCAAATGAAGCAGGGCTGCAATGAGCGACAAGCTGCTGATAAGCTACAGTTCATGTCTATAAAGCCATCTCCTTCGAGCCATCATATATACGCTTCAATGCTATAGTGTTGCGTTTCTTTTTTAGCTTTCTTTTTTTTTTTCAAACTTTTTGGGGCTGCCTTGGGGAGAGCACCCATTGATAAAAAGACAATTATAGCCTTGTTAAACAGTAGCTAAGGTTTTAGTTTAGTGGCTAATCCTAGGATTATATGGTCATTAATGTCCAAATCACTGGCACCAAATTATTATCTTAAGATTTGGGGAACAGCATATATAAAGCCCGGAATCCTACAATTAATTGGCAGTTTCCCAATAATTAATTATTGAATTAAGATATATATTATTAACGTTGTAGACTGCAGATCTCACACTAAACTTGAAGTTTACTTTATAGCCCTTGATCCTTTAAAACATGGACAGAAATGCCCATCACTTTTATTATTTATTATCATGCTGCCAAATTTGCAACCCGATTCAAAGTGTAAAGCAACAACTCATTTTGGTACCATCAATTTTGTAGGTGGTCCAAAAGATGTGTAGAGTGTTTGAAGACTACGACTATTACTCCCCCATCAACTTTCTTAAACTTGGTGCCTGCTTAAAATTTTGATGAAAAACTTTTAAGCAAATAAAGAGGGTAAAAAAGTTTGTTTGTTCTGATTTTAATTACCATATTAAATAGGCAGAGCGTTCTGCTACTCCGGTAAGTCAGAATAGCCCAGATGTTAAAATGGGTCTGAAATATTTTGCATCCAAAAATATTTGGTGAGCTTGAATCATGCTCAACAAATTTGGTGAGCCTTGTTTACTTACTAAATGTGAATAAAAAAACACATTAAAAAAAAAGTGCTTATAAGTCTCACCTACCGAACTCCACAAAATTTATTCTTATATTTACTTGCTATCAAAATTATTAGGACCAACAAAATTAATAAATAGGGGCAATTTCTCTTAACCTCCCTGAAGTTCTACGCCTTTTGTAAACACCTCTCTAAATTTTAAAGTCTCTTACTTTAGTGTATCGAACTTTTGTTTCGTTTCAAATACTTCCATACCGTTAAATATTGCAGTTAAATTAAATGAAAAAATGAAAAAAATAATAATAATTAAGGGTATTTTAGTAATTTCACACTCATCCGTTAGGATTTAATGAAAAATCCTAACGGAATGGGGCATTTGAAACGAAACAAAAGTTCGATACACCAAAGTAAGAGACTTTGAAGTTTAGAAGAGTGTTTGCAAAAGGCGCGAAACTTTATGGGGGTTAAGTGAAATTACCCCTAATAAATAAGAAGGGGTGTTTTTCAGATTGTGAAAGGAACCAAAATTTCTATGTTATGTGTGTCATTAATCTTTACATATTTCTTGGAATTTTGTTTAGATTAATGATTTTAAGGGTTCTCATACTCGAGGTGGTTTTATCCATTCTAGTGCGCCACGATTTTCATCAGCTGCATTCGCATGTGACTTCAACTGTTTTGATCTCCTACCAAATCTCTGAGGACTGAGGTGCTAAGTATTTGTCTAGATCCGATTTTTCAGTTAAGTTTATATTTTTTTTTTATGTAATATTCTTGTTATTTTCCTTTGAATGAATGGTTTACTACAAAAAAAAATAATAATAAATTAAATTAAAATTTTTTTTTTTAAAAAAAAGTGTTTTTATGGACCGACAAACATATATGTACAGGGGTAATACTGTACAATCACTGGAAAAAGGGCAAGCGGCAGGGGTCTTGTCTTGGTGGGTAGTCAAGGAAGGGAGAGTAACGTGAAAATGCGTGCATGTGATTGGTGTAGGCGGATAGAGGCAATTCTGAGGCCGTCTTGTCACATCCAACCCACGGAATCTTTTACTCCCACTAATCAACATTAAACTAAATTAATTTTATTTTTATATATATTTATCAACAAGTAATTAAGATATGAGACGTCCAAGACTAAGAGGCTCCAAATATTATGGAATCAGTCGGTCAATTTGTTAATTAAGAAAGTTAAAAGACGTGATAGATAATGTGACCTTCTTGTCGGTGCTTCAGAAAATGATGATACGTACTCCAAGTACACTCAATAATCCCCAACAATCACATCCAATATTTGCCCACCTACCTTTTATACATATTCTTTCTATTTTTTCAAATTTTATTATCTAACATACAGTAATAACGTTGAAAATTATAGTTTTATTCCATTAATAGTGCTGCTATGTGGGATGATGGGATCTAGTACCCCAATTTATTGGGTTCGATTAACAACGTAAATACACATTTAAGATGGAAGGTGTGTGAGCACATTATATATCACTGCAGATTGCAGAAGATAAGGGATTAAAATCTTTCAGAATTTTTTTTAAAATTTGATATTTTTAAATTCATAAATTTTATCCGTTCATCTCATTTGACCGTTTAAAATAAGTCATATTTTAGCATTTAATAAAGAAACATGGCTTATTAAATTCCCTGAGAGTAGTTTTCTCATTAAATGTTAAAACATAGCTATTTTAGACAATTAAATTAGATAAACGACTGAAATTTATAAATTTAAAAATCATAAATTTAAAAGAAATTCTAAGAAATCTCGATCCAAATAGAAGAGGTAATAAGGGCTCCATGAAACTTGAGGAAGAAGAAGATATCTACCCCAGCTACACTCAACAAATCTGAACCAAAAAAAAAGGTTTACCGTACCCCTCCTTTATATCAAAGAGAGATCTAGATTTAGATACAAGCAACACTCTCTGCCTGTAGCAGTATTCATTGGGGTTAAACTAACACTGTTGCCAAACTTTATTGGTACCATAAGTACGAGCAGGCCCTATTAGCTTGAATCAATTACTTACTTTCTTTACTGTTTTCTGAGCACAATTACCAACCTCTTTCAAAGCATTTGTTATCATCCAACTATGGCAGCCCAGAAACATGGATGTGGTCCTTTTGGAAAACTTTTTTCCTTATCATTAAAACAAACATAAAAACACTAACAATCAACTCCAAACACATTGCTTAAAACTACTTTTTCAACCAAGAAACCGAGAAGCACAGGCTAAAATGTTCCATCAAATAAACACGCAGTTTTCTTTTGCTAGGTAAAGTGGGATAAGTAGGTGTCGAGTTGCTCATAAGAATGATATCCACCTATAGTAATGGACCATAAAAGAAATTAGACATGGCGTCTTCAATCGGCATATTCTTTCATGGAACGAACTTCAGATAAAAGAGATGTATGAGACAACTTGTAATCTGCTTAAAGCTATACACAGCGAAACCACAGCTTATATGCATTACACCTACCTACAGTTTAACTGTACAAGAGCAATTTATCTGACGTAATTTAAGTGACTTTTCTTTTGTTTTTGTTTTTGTTTTTTTTTTTTTTTTTTTGACGGACATTAGAAGCTACTTAAAATATGCCACGTCAAACTAAAACACTTAGTTTGACCCAAAACTGCAAAGGGCATATTCTAATCAGCATTTCGGGGAGATTCAGTTTTTTCTTCCTTTCTGGGCCTACCAAATGATTTCTGGGTATCCAGGGCAGGCATGTATGCTTCACTTGTTTTCTTGAAAGCGTCAATGGCCGGCTTGTCAGATTCACGGGGACTCACCAGCTTCTTCTCTACGTCTTCAAATTTGGCAGTGGCCAAAGGTGCTGTGCCAACGCTTTTGTGGGTACTTGGGGCATCTATTGTCAGTTTGGATGCCTCGTCCCTAGAGGCATACCAGGAATGGCCGCAGGCAATACACTCCAACTGAATCCACAAAATCCAGGGGAAAAAGAATCAATGGCAGTTAAAAGAAGCAATAGCTGGATACAAATCTACATAGATGTTCATTTTTAAAAAAATAATAATAATAATATTTGAGATATATTTTAAAGCGTAAGGTGCCCAAGTATACAAAAGAACACACTTAAATGTAAGTAGTACTAGAAACAGTCTCTGAATCTAAGCCTACTTGACTAACTGCACCGAAGCTTCTTCATGTTGCTCGTCTTAAGAGGCTTCTGTTGTGCTTCAAATATTATTTTCAACTTTGTTCTTTGCCCCAAAATGAGAGCAAGATATTACAAAGCATTTATGTGTTAAATGTCATGCTGCCATTGTGTGGTTCAGAAATTTTCAAACATGAACACAAGCAATCATATCAACAACTGAACATATAGAGAAGTTCATGTACAATACACATGCAAAAACATTATATATATACACATCAATGATACATGAGTTTTTTGTATCTACCCAGCCCAATCATGTTTTTTTGGGAGGGTGTTTCATCGCTGATATCAAGTTAAAAGGAAGAAGGAAATTTTGAGAACCTGATAGCGGTCTCCATGTCCTGCTTGGATAATGTCTCTTACACCAACTTTCTCACTGCATCTTGAGCAACGAGCATCCGTCATCTGTTTCATGACCGACAACTAAACAGTGAACACATATCTAATGCGCAAATGAATACTTAACAAGAAACTAATAGTTCCAACCAAATCAAGGAAATAAAGAAATGACCTGCATGCGCTCTGACTCATCAGGCTGTGTTCTTGCTGTTTCCTCTGCTGTTAAACCCTCCTGAAATTTCAAATGTTTAGTTGAGATCTTTTCCTACTTGTACTTAATCAAAAATACAAAGGCACTAATAAAATTGCAAAAAAGCATGAGGAAGAGTACATATTGGTTGGTAAAAGGTCCTTTTCCATTTTTTCTTTTGATGATCAGTAGGTTACACATGCACCTATTGGGTCTTAAATTAGACTTCATACCTCACTCATTCGTACAGGGGGAGGAAATGCCATACGAGTTAAAGCTCATTGGCTGGTCTATAAAAGGTTAAGTTTGAAAGCAAACAATGATTGAACGCCAAAAATAAACTGTAAAATCAGCAACAAGGAATCCATAGAATTTAGAATTACAATTCTGGTAACAGTACAAATAAACCTAGTCCCAGAGGGAGTTTTCCATATCTTGCACCTACATCTTCTACTTGAAGCAAGAAGAAATAATACATGCAGCTGTGCTTCTACATGTTATATACATCAATTTCACATGCAGATCTTCAAACCAAACATTTACATTTTCTGTTTAGGTTCCTACGCAAGAGACTAATAATCCCTTCCCACTTCTTGTATAATGTTCACAGAATCAGCAAAACAAACTAGTTATGAAATGGAAATGGGATCATTACCCATAAAAAGACAATAGCCACTATCTGACAGACAATCACAAGTATCACCTGCCAAATCAGTGTCTGAATCGGCAGTTAGGGTGAAAGGTCCTCTAGTGACTGAATACCAAGTGTAACAGACCCTTTGAGATAAAAAGATTGGAAGCAGAAGTAGCAAGCCACGAAAACAGCATACCTTTAACTCATTCGGTGACATGTTCAGTATTTTTGATGGTTCCAACTCTCCATTTAGAAGACGCCGGGCCAGTAATGCATTGCTCTACCAAGAAACGAAAGAAAGGATTTTTTTTTATAAATAAAGGGAAGTTAATAAAAGTAGCTAGACAAATGTGACAACTTTTGCAGCAAAATATACGCATATCTAAAGCCACATGCTGTTTCCCTCAAACCAATTTAAAATGCTTTGTTTATTATGGACCCTAAGACCAACAAACCTTACATATATTGAAGGACTCCGGTCCTTTCATCTCATCAAGCAAAGACAGAAATTTTTTCAAATGTCAAACCAGTTTTAATTTTCTATATTATTAACCTCAATAGTGCTGATAAGATATGTCCCAAAGGAATTGTTTAGTACACCAGTAAGTTCCTCAGGTTTTATTAAGTGTTACCCCAGTAAAAGTATGCCTCAAAGAATGAAAGATATAGCCAAGGCATCTTAGGCAAGCTAAAGGTGCACCTTTAGCACCAGCTCAACTCAACCAAGCCTCACTCCATAATTAATAACCAAATTCTTCTCTGTTTCTATTAGGACATATATAATACAATCCATCCAAGATACCTTCATAAATTTCTTTTTCTCTCACCATATTTCTGACCTACTAATATTCCTAGAAATTAATAAAAACATAATTTCTTCCAAGCAAAAGAAAATGGGAGGGCAAAACCCTCCACCCATAGACACATAAAATAGGGTGCTGAGAACAGCCATAGATCGATTACCATCTATTTATCCACCTTTGAAGACAAAAATGCACTTATTAATCTTTAATTAGGAGAGTTTCAATGTTTTAATATGTAAATCTCCGATAGAAGTGAGACCCATCTTGTTTGAGGGTTTTGTTAAAACTATTACATATCAAGTGTGAAAATCCCAAGGCATTAGGTTCTCCTAAACAATAAGCCAACATGTTTGTAAATGCATGCACGCAAAGAAGTGTTTGAATACACACAAACAAACACAAACAAACACAGCCTACAAACCTTGAGATTAAACACCATTGATCGCATCTTTTGGTTATACTTATGATCTGAGGAAAAAGTTTCATGCGCGGTCCTCTCAAGAGCAATTACAGCTGGAACAGCAGCATCTGGCCAGAGAAAAGACTTGCCACTCTGGAGAAAAAAACAAATACTAACATGTGTGAATCATTGTATTCCCTTAATCCACTGCTTCCAGTTACCAAATATCTATCAGCTGATGCCTACATACCTTTACAATCTTTTCTTGAGATCCATTTGCAGCTTCTTGACACTTATTCTCTCTTTCATGGCCAATGCCATCAGAACCACCTTTTTCTTTGTCATCTCCATCCATGCTGTCGACAGAATTGCACATGTATTGAATTCCTTTAAGAAGCGCCTCTAGGCATATATCACGATGGTTCTCTCCAGTCAATGCCTTGAAATTGGCTAAAATACAGCGGTATTCTGAATTATTATTTGTACAGCTTCCAGGTGTTTCAGCTTTTAGATGTTGATCAGACCTTGCTGTTGCTTCTTCCTCTCTTGTAACATCAAGAGGTGAAATGTTCTTTCTCCTTAAAGCTCGTTTAGTCTTAAGCTGATCTTCTTGTTCAGCAACTGTTTCTTCAGTTTCAATGTCAGGAAGATCCCCCAACCGTGATAGAGTTTTCTGAACAAGAAGATCAATCTCATGCTGCTTATTATCTTCATAGTCTGTATCAGTCAGTTTCCACAGTTTCCGTGCAACAGTGTCATACACCTTTTGTACAATAAAACCAGGATGTTCTTTACGACTTGGAAGCTGCTTGTTTATGGGAACAAAATGCACCAAACACTTGTGCATCACAGATTCTGCTGGGACCTCATCACGGTGGAAACTGTAAAACAGCTCTCTTGTATCACGTGATTGCCAGCTTCCACCGCCTTTTCTCTCTGCCTCTTCAGGGCGATAAAACCACTGTCCAGTTACCATCATGCTCCCATCTTTCGTCTGACTAATATCCTACCAACACAAAAACAATTTCATAATTAAGGCAGGTAGAGAGAGGCGGGTAACAAAGACAATACCTAAAAAAGAGAAGTCAAATTAATTCTCAACTAATTTATGTGAAAAGAAATCAGAATATATCCCAAGCCCCATATGCAGCCCAAAGCATAACTGCAAACACCAATTACATATGAAATGTAATATTAAGCATAACATGCGTAATTTTAAGTACAAATTGACAGCCGATAATTCATAAGTCCACAAAACAGCAAGATAGCATGCCTTTGCCTTAGGTCCACATGGCAATAGCAGACAGTAAGATATTTGAGTAAGATATGTTCATGTACATGATCAACTGTGTGCTTTCTAAGTCAATAAAATGAACTACAGGTACAGATGCTGTGATTCGCGGACACAGGCAGAATTTTCATGTTTTTGCAACAGATTGTGGTTCTAAGAATACCAAATAAAATAGCAACATTTTTTCAAGGAAAAACTCATCCGCAACCTTACTACTTGAATATCTTCCAATTACTGATTAAACATACCAATCAACCTGAAATTCAAGAATGCAACTCCAAGTTGACATCAGATGCATATCAGCGAGATGGTGTTCAAAATTTCACAGAACATTCAGCATAAAACTTCAACAGATATCATTAGCATTCACAGAAGACTGTAAGAAAAATTTCACAGAAGAAGTACCTAATTTATCACCATGTCAGCCTGAAATTCAAGAATGCAACTTCAAGTTGACATGAGATGCATATCAGCGAAATGGTGTTCAAAATTTCACAGAACATTGAGCATAAAACTTCAACAGATATCATAACAATTCACAGAAGACTGTAAGAAAAAATTCACAGAAGAAGTACCTTAATTATCGCCACATAAGGCTTTTGCTCCTTATCCTCAGGAGCTAGAAGTACAGGATCCTCCTGCAGGACAACCAAAGTAGAAATAAACAATAACATAAGCAAGAGGGGAGGGCACTCAAGAAATTTTTATACACCCTAAATAACCACCTAGAGCCCAAAAACCCAAAATTTCTGAATCACATGGATGCATATCTCCAATCTAAAGCATCAACTAATCAAATAAGGACACTGAAAGCCTAAATCCTAGCATCAAAACATCATTGAGAAGGTAAGAATATATTGGATAGAAAATCAAATATAATGGGCATTCATGAATTTTCAGCATAAACCACTTTTTTTTAACATGTCCGCCTACACAGCCAAATCACGAACAAGATCAATGAACAATTAAAGTATACATGGATAAGAAAGCCACTTCTCTCAAACATTTCCTCGTATACAATAAATAATTAAGCCAATAAACCCATAAGACTTATGTTCATCGACCACTAATAAGAACATATTTAGGGCACGAAATCCCTGCAAACCTATAATTGTAACACAGAGGAAACCAGCAACAAATGAATATTTAAAAATCATAGAATTACTGGCAATCACCTCTTTCTCTCTCATTTCTCAGCAGCCAAACAGAACTTAAAAGTAACCAAGCCCTAAAATGCACCAAAATCCCCAACACTGCTTTTGCAATACATCCGCTAAACCAACGAAATTCAAGCAACAGTTACAATCAAAATCCAGGATCAAAACCCTAACCAACTCAACCAAAACGACAAGATCTTACCAGCTCGTATCGATTGTAGTCGAACTCGAACGCCTCGTAGTGGCTCCGCCTGCCTCTCCCTTTCCCGGAGAACCTCACCGGCTCACCGATCGGCTTGGCGTCCTCCTGCTGCGGCTCCTCTTCCTCAGCTTCCTCTTCGTCCTCCGACGCTTCCCTCCCCTTCCTCCTCTTCTTCTGCTGGCGCTTCTTCTCCTTCGGTTCCTCTTCCTCCTCCGCGAGCTTCATGCGCTTCAGGCGCTTCCGCCGCGGCTGGCTCTCGTCTCCTGAATTCGAGGACTGTGGCAGCCGCTGCTTCGGCGGCGCCTCCTCGTCATCGTCGCTCGTCGAAATCTGCGCGAACCTCCGGTACCTCATTTCAATGCCAATTGCCAACCCCCTTGGCCCTCTCTCTCTCTGGGAATCTCGTACGTGAACACGCAAAACACGCTATCTGAAGCTCTGCACGAAAAATGGTTAGCCCGCCAAGCGGTGCAGTTTCGTCGTGTCGTGCATAACTGACGGAGGCGGTTCGGAAATACGAGTTTAGAGCAAAACCCGACCAATTGACCTGACCCGAAGTTACTGAGCCGCCTGGTCGGCTCCTGACTGGGCTCGTTGGGACCCGTAACTTGCTTTCAAATTTCATCCAAGTCATTAAAAACAAGTTTTCAAGAGGTAGCACAATCGACTGGGACCACACTTAATAAAGTGAAGGTCACTAGTTCGAATTTTCCTCTCCTTCTTGTGTGGACATGTCAAAAAAAAAAATTCATTAAAAGCAATGTTTCCTAGTGACAACTCAATTAGCTGTGGATTAAATTTATGAAGTGGAGGTCATTATAGTTCGAATCTCTTTTCTCTTTCTCTTGTGTGTACATATCTATAAAAAAAAAAAAAACACAACAAAAACCGACCCAGCCCGTTAATTTTTTTTTTTTTTTTTTGACATGTCCACGCAAGGGTAGGGGGAGAGGGGATTTGAACTTGTGACCTCCGCTTCATAAGGCGTGGTTTACAGCTGATTGAGCTACCTCTTCGAGACGACCCAGCCCGTTAATTTAATTCAAATATATTTCATGTATTTTTTTTTTCTTATTCTTCTGCTGTCTAATTACCTTAATAATTTTTTTTTCCTGATTTTATTATTAAACATCGGGCATATACGTTAATGTTTTACATGGATATATATGTTTGAATACTTTCATATTGTATAAATATGTAAGGTCCTTAATTAAGTTACATTGTCTTTGATTATGCAAGTATAAGTAAACTAATTATTGCACATAATTAGATCATAGTCATAGACCCTTGTAACTTATATAAAAGATTCCTTGTAGTAGAAACTAAAAATGTGAAATTGATCTAGACTATATAACATGGCAACCTTAATGTTTTGTATTAATTAGGAGAAGTAACTGGGCTTCGGGTTGATATGTTGGTGCATGAGCAAAGTAGTGACATGCATCAAACGGATCAGGTGAGTCATCATTCTTTTAAATAAGGGGTAGCCTCAGTTAGTCCTCTAGAAATATCGCGCTATTTGCAAACATCTCCCGATGTTTAAAGTCTCTTACTTTGATGTATTGAACTTTCATTTTGTTCTAATTACCCTCCTTCCATTAGATACTGGGGTTAAATGAAATTGTAAAAATGATAAAAATACCTTTATACCCCTAAAATTTTGCACCTCTCCGTTAGGATTTAACGGATTTTTTGTTAAATCCTAACGGAGGGAAGTAACTAGAACGAAATGAAAATTCAATACATCAAAGTGAAAGACTTTAAACATTAAAGGGATGTTTGCAAAAAATGAAACATTTCAGAGGAGTTAAGTGAAGTTACCCCTTTAAAAAATGTCTTAAAGAATGACGTACGTACACGATGGCTTACAATAGTTAATTCTAAATCTTGAAAAGATTGTGAACTCAAATGTAAAGTGTAGGTCATTTGATGTATTTATGGGTGAGATCTTTTTTTGGTCAACTTCTTTGTGCATTGAATGATTACATGTAGCATTATGGGAATATTCTCAATGGAAATGATTATTCTAAAGTTTGGGCTTGAGTATTTTAGGATGGAGTCTCACAATGTACAAAGGAATAATTATGTAATTAAATTAGGTACTGAATAAAGTGACCGTATATAGACTTTGGTTCAACTAGGGAATGACTCCATATAGGGGTAATATGTAATAAATAAGTGCATCACATGGAGTAATTGATTAAATAAAAAATACATACTAGAGTGCAATCACATTTGTTTTTTTTTTTTTTTTTTTGACATGTCCACACAAGGGTAGGGGGAGGGAGATTCGAACTTGTGATCTCCACTTCATAAGTCGTAGTTCACAGCCGATTGAGCTACCTCTTAGTCTTAGGAACTACAATCACATTTGTTTAGTGTAATCAATTATGATTAGAGATATGCTAGGGGTCAATAAGTTTTTCATATTTGGCCTATATTCTCTTATAAATGCAATAGATCAACTATTAGATTTGTGAGGTTCACCATTGACCTCACATTAGTCTACAAATCAAATTGTTGATTGTAAGAGAATATGAGTCAAATATGGAAAAAATATTAACATTTAGTATATCTTAAAGGAAAATGATAAAGACACAACTTACACCCAACTTCGATCCAACTTTTCCCTTAAGTTTAAAAGAAAAACTGTCTATGGAGGAGAGAAAGAGCGCCTTAAACTAGAGAGAGAATGAGAAATGCTAGGGGTCAATAAATTCCCCATATTTAGCCCATATTTTTATACAATCAACCATTATATTTGTATATTTATGTGGACCCTACGTAGACCCCACAAATTTAATAGTTAATTGTAGGAGAATATGGGTCAAATATGAGAAATTTATTGACCCACAACATTAATGTCAAGTGACAAGTCATGGATGACAAGTGTCACAAGCCTAATGTAAATTGACTATTTGTTTTGGACCTCCAATATGTAGTTATTTATTTAGTTGTTTTATTTTATAATACATGGTCCAAGGAATTTAATTCCTATGTGGATTATCAGTTGGAGTTGATTGGGTTTATGAATTAAAAGAGCATTGGGCTCACGGATTTAATTCCTAAACGCTAAAGAAGAATTAAAATAGTACTGGGTGCCACAATTGTCTCTCCTACCTACCCTTTTTTTAAGGAAAAAGAGAGAGTACTGGGCCAATGGGAAAACACCCAAGTCAAAGCNAAAACTGTATATGGAGAAGAGAGAGCCTTAAACTAGGAAGAGAATGAGAAATGCTAGGGGTTAATAAATTCCCCATATTTAGCCCATATTTTTATACAATCAACCATTAGATTTGTATATTTATGTAGACCCTACGTATACCCCACAAATCTAATAGTTAATTGTAGGAGAATATAGGTCAAATATGAGAAATTTATTAACCCACAGCATTAATGTCAAGTGACAAGTCATGGATGACAAGTGTCACAAGCCTAATGTAAATTGACTATTTGTTTTGGACCTCCAATATGTAGTTATTTATTTAGTTGTTTTATTTTATAATACATGGTCCAAGGAATTTAATTCCTATGTGGATTATCAGTTGGAGTTGATTGGGTTTATGAATTAAAAGAGCATTGGGCTCACGGATTTAATTCCTAAACGCTAAAGAAGAATTAAAATAGTACTGGGTGCCACAATTGTCTCTCCTACCTACCCTTTTTTTAAGGAAAAAGAGAGAGTACTGGGCCAATGGGAAAACACCCAAGTCAAAGCAGTGAGTTCAACTAGAGACAATATGTCAGCCAATGAGGTAACAGAAATGGAGGGTCACCTATTAAGGTATCCAGTCTAACAGAAATGAAGCCTCTTCCTCACTATGAGACATTCTCAGACGTGGGTGGGAATCTCCTTGATCATACCGATTCCAGAATGTCTGACAGTTTACTCCAATTTAAGTTCACCGATGAAAAGTGTGCTTCTATCCAATGTTTGACCATTTTTGTTTGGATAGAGATCTTCAATAATTTTGTTGCTCAGAATATTGCTATCAGTTCGGCCAGCAAATGTGAGATTTGGGTATCATAAAGTCTTTAAGAGAGTTCTCTCAATTTTCTAATGGATTTCAAATTTATTTGAATTAAGGTTGTTTGATTCAAATTTCAGTAAGTGTTGGCAAGAAGAAAAATGTTGGACCTACAACTTGTTTACAATTAGTTTATAATTTGTTGACACGTGTTTTTTTTTATATGTCCACACAAGAAGGGAGAAGATGATTCGAACTAGTGACATTCGTTTTATTAGGCGTAGTCCCAACTGATTGAACTACCTTTTGTGGACATTTGACACACGTTATTATATGGTTAGAGAATATTAATTTTTGGGGGAATAAAATTAAATTTTGAAAGAATTTGAACAATTTTTTTTTTTTTTTTAATAAAAAATTTATGGGACCAGTGTCCCAAGCTCCAATGAGGTTGGTTACCCTAGAATCAACGCATCCAACATATAGGAGTTTAAACCTCAACTACAATCGAACTGAGAAAGAAAAATTATAATTAAAAGTTAACTTGGATTTTGTATATTATAGAAAATTGACCTTAATCTACAAATTAAAGAGAAAGATCCAATGTGACACATATATCACATTATTTATTTAGAAATGTTTTTTGCACTACATCGTTTAATATAATATACAAATTTTGCACTTGGAAAAAATTAGAGTCAAAATTTAATATAATATACAAACTATATGCCCTCTCTCAACCCGCCTCCCTCCATCCGAGGGTGTATAGCATATTTCATTAAATTTTTATAAGTTTTACGACATTTCACTTTTTAGCCTAACGGAATGAGGCATCTAACACTCAAATTTGCAAAAAAACCATGATAAATTAGAAAGGTTAAAGTAAAATTTTCAGTAACTTTTTTTTTTTTTTTCTCATTCATATTATGCAACGTGACCCAAGCATTCTCCTAATAGTAATATAATCTTGATAATTCAGTTATATATATACACGTATTCCACTTGTTTAATTAATTGACACCTCTCAAAATATAAATAAATAAAAACTTTCTAATCGACAAAGGTATTATTGAATGGTGCTCACAAATCACAATGATGGAAGCCGACTTAAGACTATATAATAATATTAATTGAAAAAATTATAATCAAAATTGTCAAAAAGAGCAAGCAAATTGCTAAAAACAAAAATCAACTTATAAAGCTACAAAATTGTTTAACTATAATGAAATGAAAATAAGTTAACCATCTGAACATCTATCTTCAAGTTATCTCTACTCTTTTGACCATTTGAAGGTCTCCTCCTTCTCCACCATCGGAAGAGACAAACTTGCTCCAGAAAGGGTGATTCCGCCACACAACTGGCATTTCTTCAATTGGAAGACCCTTTGTCTCCGGCAAAAACTTAAAAATAAAGAAGCTCATTATAACCACCCAGCATGCAAAGAAGATGAAGAGGCCGAACTTCAAATGGCAAAGCATTGACGTGAAGACTTGTGCAATGGCGAAAGTGAAGATCATGTTTACTGACACATTGATGCTCTGAGCTGCTGACCGGATTTCTAGAGGGAAAATCTCACTAGGTACTAGCCATCCTAGAGGCCCCCATGACCATGCAAACCCAGCAACGTATAGGCAGATGAAGAACACCAACCCAAAAGCATACCACTGGGGCAAATCTCCAGGGTTTCCAGTCACGCCAAATTTTGCAGCAATTCCAATTGTGATAACAACCTATAAATACACAATTATATGTTATGCTATATAAAGAATTTTAATGGATTATGATTCAATTTTAAAAACAAAATGAAAGGTATATAAGAGGCTTATGAGTTGATGGAATATACTTGACAGATGAACATTTGAACGCCACCCTCGAGGAAAAGAGATCTTCTTCCCCACTTATCAACAGTAAAAATGGAAACAAAAGTTGCCAGAGTATTAACGCTACCGGTGATCACGGCAGACATGAGTGAAGCATTGTTTCCAAAACCAAGTGTTTTGAACAAAACAGGTGCATAAAATGTGATCACGTTCATACCGGTGAGCTGCTGGAAGAAGGGAATAGCAATTGCCATCGTGAGTTGAGGCCTATACTTTCTTTCAAATATGGCGACCCATGGATGCTTCACTTGTTTCGACCCTTCGCTGGCGGCGACAAGATCCTTAAACTCATCTTCAACATTGGAAATGCCGCGAATGTTCACCAGTTGCTCCTTTGCTTCTTCGTAATGGCCTCGTTCGATCAACGAGTTTGGCGTGTCGGGCAAACAAAAGGAGCCGATAATCATTATCAAAGCAGGCACGACGGCGCCACCTAAGCTCAACCGCCACCCCCAACCGCCGTGGATATGAGAGAAGAAATAGTTTAGGAGATTGGCAACGAGGATGCCGATTGTAATTGCCAATTGGAACATCATGTTCAGAGCACCTCGGTATCTGTATGGAGCCATCTCAGAGACGTAGATTGGCACAGACTGTAAACAAAAATATGTAATTAATCATCACCGTTAATGAAAAAAAAAAAGGGTTCAATAGTAACATAATTTTTCTAAGAGAGGCTTAATATTGGACAAAAAATTACTACATACTGACTCATCTAATAAAGTGACATGTGTCTCATAGCTATTAGATGTGTGTATATGAATTAGCTACAAACCAGTTTAAAAATACAAAAAAAAAAAAAAAAAGTTTAATTCTAAACCCTTTTTTTATGATCTAATCTTCTTGAAAAACAAATAAATAGTATAAATAAGAAGATCAGTTATTCTATCTAAAACATAATATTGGATTAAACATTTTTTTTAAAAAAATAAAACTTTGATAAAATCACAATTATATTCGACATCAAAACGTTAGAATTCATTTTTTTTTTTAAACACCTACCGAATTTATTTTCGAGATATATATATAATAAATATATCTGGCACAATATTTATTATATATGTATCAAGAGAGAGAGATGTATCGCTGTATACAAATATATTATATATCTCTTTTTAATGAATTCTAACAATTCGACATCAAAACTTAATTGGATGAAATATAATATACCTGATTGGCACATCCAATGCCGAAACCAAGAAGAAGGCGACCAACAATGAGCATCCAGACCCTTTGAGCGAAGCCATTGACGAGTGCACCGGCGCAAAAAAGAACTCCGCCAGAAAGCATCGTAGTACGCCTCCCAAAACGTCTGGTTATTGATGCTGCACAAATAGATGAGATCAAAGCCGCAAGATACAGCGATGATGTGAACAACGTCAACGTCTGATTGTTAAATTTGCAGTACTGATCGTCAGATGCTTTCGTCGACGCTTCCTTTTTGTACACAGCCGGAAAAAACTTCTCCAAGAACGAATCCATGGACGTAACTCCACCTATAACATAACATATATACCATAATTAGTAATTCAATATTTCATTAAAAAAAATATCAAAGCCCCAGATACGCAGAAACAAAAAAAAAAAAAAAAGAAGATAAATAATAAATAATGATATAAAAAAAGAAAGAAGCAAAGTTATATATATTGTTACCTGAAATTCCAAGATCATAACCAAAAATCAAGCCGCCCATGGCTGCAACAATGCAAGTTACTAAGACCTTGCATGTGAGTTTGCCGGGGTAGTCCTTTCCATGCGACGAAACAATAACTCCTCCTCCCATTTTAACCTAATAATTCTTACGAGTACTTCTCGATAGATCACAGAGAAGGAGAAAGCTGACACAGAAAGAAGGAGAAAGTTAATGGAGAAGCCAATCGGATGTGAAGCTTATATAGGAACTGCCTGAGATCTCCTATTATATTTGTGCTAGGATTATATATGTGGATAAATTAATGGTAGCCTTATGCTATAACAATTCTGTCCTTATCCAATTTCAAATTATCACGTATATACCTGCAAAGATATCTACGTAATTATATTAATTATACGTATATATATAGACTAAGTTTAATTAGAAACAAGAAAATTAAGTATACATGTTAGAGTTCGTTTAGGATCGATTTGGATATATATATATATATATATAATCAGTAAATTAATAAATCGTAATGAGTTAAAACGAAGGATATATACAAGAATAAAACCACCTTCTCTTGTAATCCCTATTAAATTCATCCACCGACGGATAATTAAATACGATATAGAAAAGGAAAACCTTTATTAATTATCGAGATAATCAAATTAGAGTCACATGACATTACGCTTTTGTAGTAGAAGCCAGGTTTGAGTCTAAATCACAGTTAATGTTTATTCAGCCTCCGGAGTCCTTTAAGAAATTTAATGCATCTCCCTTCAACATCTAGCTTTTTTATCAACTTATTCTAATAAGTGATAAATGTCATCTCTAAAAAATAGGATCCTTTAAAGTTTAAATGAACGTACTGGACGGAGAATATCCTGTTAATTACGGTATATGAGTATTTGTCTGTTTCACTTTTTTGAGAATATCCTAATTCAATCTCTCACATGTTTTCTTTAATATTTTAATAGTCATTTATTGTCATTCCACTAATCGAAAAATGATCCTCTCCATTTCCTCCATCTAGCGCATTTAGAAGGGTAGTGACGTAGCGTTGTCAAAAAAAAATTTAGACAATACCACCATTCTAAATGAACTAACAAGAGGAAATAGAGAGAATTTGAAATGGAGAGGATCTGTTTCCTAATCTAGGAACCCAAACATTAATTTTTTAGAAACCCAAAAATATTAAATGACACTTGCCACTTAATTATTAAAGTAGGTTGAACAAATTTTTTTCTAAACTAATTTGGAGAAAATTTGTGTCCATTTTAATTTTGATAAATTGTTATTTATTTATTTATTATTATTATTTTTTGTTTCAAATAGGTTCTTCTATCAACTTATCGTTTAATTAATTAACCATATGTCTCGTCATATTAATCAATTCATGCCATGTGGATTTTAACTGATATGTATGTATATATACCCAATATATATGTGTCATGTGACGTAATTACATAAATTTATTAGAAATCATAGATGTAATATGATTTGTAATTTTAAATTTTTTTGCTGCAATGGAGAAGGGAATTGTAGTTTCGACTTCAGCAGGAAATGCAGGCCCTCAATTTGGCCCCACCCACAATGGTATTCCATTTCCATGGGTCTTATCCGTGTCGGCAGGCAGTATTGATCGGTCATTCGCTGGAACTTTGACTCTTGGAAATGATCAAGCCATTACTGGTTGGACCATGCATGTTCCCAGCAAGTGCCATTGTCGAAAACTCCCAGTTGGTGTACAACAGCACCATATCTGCATGCAATTCATCTGAATCCTTATCTGAAGCCATATATAGCGTTGTCATCTGTGAAGCAACCGGGTCTATCTATGCTCAAATAGATGCTATCACTAGATCAAATGTGGCCGGCGCTATACTTATCTCCAATCAAACCCAATTATTTGAAATAGGAGGAGTTCCATGTCCTTGTCTAGTGATTAGCGCCAAAGATGCAGCAACCGTGATCAAATATGCAAAAACTGACGATTTTCCTTTTGCTAGCTTAAGGTTCCAAGAGACCATTGTTGGCACAAAGCCTGCACCAGCTGTGGCTTACTACAGTTCTAGCGGTCCTTCGCTGAGCTATCCAGGGACCTTAAAGGCGGATTTAATGGCACCTGGGTCACTAGTCTTAGCTTCCTGGGTTCCAAATGAAGCAACCGCCCAAATAGGCAACCATGTGCACTTGTCTAGTCATTACAATGTGATTTCTGGGACATCCATGTCTTGCCCACATGCCTCTGGCGTGGCTGCACTTTTGAAAGCCGCACACCCTGAATGGAGACCTGATGCGATTAGATCTGCAATGATGGCAAAAATGGCAAAAATGGCAATTCAAGAAAATGGCAATACTCTAAACCCAATTCAAGAAAATGGCAAAAATTTTCAACTTGCTTCACCTCTAGCCATGGGAGCAGGACATATTGATCCAAATCGTGCTCTTGACCCAGGTTTGATTTATATGACACATACCCACAAGACTATATCAATCTGCTATGCTCCATGAAATTCAACAAGCCACAAATCCAAGCCATCGTCAGATCAAACTCCTATGACTGTTCAACCCCATCTTCTGATCTTAATTATCCATCATTTATTACTTTTTATAATAGCACATACACGCCAGTTGTTACAAAATTTCACAGGACTGTAACCAACGTGGGAGATGGCGCAGCAACGTACGAAGCCACGGTCACGGCACCAAAAGGCTCTAGAGTTGTTGTCTCACCTCAGACATTGGTCTTCGAAAGCAAGTATGACAAGCAAAGCTACACTTTGACAATCTTAAGTCTAGAAGGGACAAGAAAAATGATATTTCATTTGGTGCACTTGTTTGGGCTCATAAAAATGGAAAACACATCGTCAGGAGCCCTATTGTTGTGTCACCAATGGGAATTGTTTGAGCTTTTATGTTCACTTCAAATTGCACACTCTAGCTAGACACATATATATGTCAGTATAAAATAAGATTAAAAAAAAATGTATAATCTCAAGTTTGGTGCAATTTGTCATACATAATATATATATACACACACATATATAAAACATACTACATATATATATGATTAATTGTTCCTCATTTTCTAGAAACTTGTGTCTCTCTCGTCCATCTTACTTTTACCTACGGGTTTCATTCTATACAAATCAACCAATGGTGGTATGTGAGCTCATTTTATGATCGGTAAATATAAAATAAATTCATGAGTAAACATGCCATTACTAATTACTCCTTTAATTTCTACTTTCGAATTTTAATTTTTACACACATATATATATATATCTATATTTTAATGGAGGGATGGTTGAGCCACCCCTAAGGTAAATAAATTCATGAGTAAACATGCCATTACTAATTACTCCTTTAATTTCTACTTTCGAATTTTAATTTTTACACACACACATATATATATATATATATCTATATTTTAATGGAGGGATGGTTGAGCCACCCCCCAAGGTGGGGGATTGATGTGTGAGCCGCCCATCGAAATAGGGTGGCCGGCGAGGCACCCCCAATAACAAGGGGTGGCTTGCGCAACCACCCTCTATCTTCGAAGAGTGTCTTACGTAGTTGGAGGTGGCCAGCCTCGTTTTGGGGATGCAAGCCACCCTAATAACAAGGGGTGGCTTGCGCAACCACCCTCTATCTTTAAAGAGTGTCTCATGTAGTTGGAGGTGGCCAACCTCCTTTTGGAGATGCAGGGTTGGCTCACCCACCTCTCATTTTTTTGCAAGATTTTAATTTTTAAGATTTTATATATATTTTTTCTTTTTTATAATTTATTTTTATATTAAAAAAAAAATTATTGTTATAATGTGATGTGACAAAAGTGATGAAGTGGCATTGACGAGCATTTCTAAATTGGACGAAAAATGAATCAATTAAAAATTGCAAAAAACTTGAGTCCATTTTAGGATTTAAAAATAGAGGGAGGAATCTATAATGACGTGTTTACTTAGGGATTTATTTCATATTTACCAATTGTATGAATTGCTCAAGAATTAATACAAACTCAACTCTTTCTTCATAGTATTAATATTTGATACACTAAAAATTTGGAATAAACCACATAAAATAAAAACCAAGCAACCACACAACCAATACAAAACTTGACGAAGTGAAACCATCCGAAGAACTCTTTAAAAAGTAAAACACAAATCAATCCATTATAGAAGACCTATAAAATTATAGTAAGTTCATAGTCATAAAGCCATTGCAGGTGACATTATCTTGTACTAGATAAACGATTCACTTGTCCGTTACCACAGTAGTTCTCCCATAATCTCAGAATAATTATTCTACTTAATCTCTTTAATTGAAACTCCGATTATACTGAAGGTTTGTTGTTTGGTGATGACGTGGTTTGAATAACACTCCATGAGATTATACAATGAATACTCACTACAAATATCTCTCTTGAGAAATTAAGCACGTAACATAAATTTTCTTCAATCTCTAAATTAATCCCGAGGTGTCATTAGAGAAGAAAACAATGAACAAATCATCATCAAGGCTTTAGTTTCATCTTCATTAGTCATTACCCTCGAAGATGAGAGCAATCTGCTTAACACCAAGGAGAGACTAATATGAGCTTTTGCTTGTTTTGGGCCCGGTGTCAATATAATTAGAGCCCATTTGCCAAGCAACCACAAAGAACAACCACGGCATACGAATTAACAATTCATAACAGAAAAAATAATAATTAATTAATTAATTAATTAAATTAAGAAAAGAAAAGCAGAGTTACACCTGGATAATGTTAATGTGTTAATTAAATAATTAAAATTTTTAGATAAATGAAAATTATATTTTTATCCCATAATGTTGATGTGACAGGCCTAATCAACTCCTTAGATGTTAGATCAATCATTTAAAAAAAAAATAAAAAAATCAAGAATTAGTTGGGACTGACACATAAGCAAAAGAACAATATTATATTAAAAACTGTTTCTAGAGAGAGAGCCTCTACCTTCTCTTTAGAAACCACTTATTCCCTCTTCCTTTAGGTAACAAAACTAGTAAAAAGCCTTAAGGAGGGAAGATCTAGATTTTTCCTCCTCCCTCTCTACGGCAGCGGTGTTTCCTCTGGTCTCCGTTTTGGGCTGGTGTTTGTTTCAAATCTAAGCTGTATTTCTAGATCTTGCTCCAAATCTAGTTTTCTCTTTCTTAGATTTGCTTTTCTTCATCAGCCTTAGTGTGTCTTCCTGGGGATCTCTTCGATGCCGGGCTCCTCTGCTGCTACTTGTGGAGTTTTTTAGTTTTGTGGATGATTTAGTCACCTGGCCTTGGGTTGTAGGGGTTCCGTTAAGGGCTACACCTATGTATTGTTGGTCTCTGCTTGTTGCAAATCTATTCTAGTATCAAAAGTCACATATAGGCTAGCCGGTTGGTGAAGTCACAGTGGCTATGGTTTTGTCTTGGCTATGGTTAAGATTTGTCAGAGTTTTATTGCTCTGCATTATATAAGCTTCGTGCTTTTGACTTCTACCTTAATGAGATCAATATCTTTTCAAAAAAAAAAAGAAAAAAAAGAACAATATTATATTCATACGTCATCACATAATATCAAAGCCAAAGTTTTTATTTCAAACCTTAAACTCAACACCTTATCCCCCACGAACAATTTTCTTCTCATTTACTTTATAAAAATGACATGTGTCTTTTGACCATGTGAAAAGTAAATATTTTTTAATTGCAGGGACAAAGTTGGAACATGCTATTAAAAAAAAAAAAAGTCATTTTAATAGATTGATTTGGAGGAAAACTCTGTCCATTTCGAGTCTCAAATGCGAGAAAATCCTTCACACACCACACAAAAAAAAAAGAAAAAAAAGACAAAAAAAAAAGTATGATTAGTAATGTGTCTACAGTACAAGGATTTTTCACACATCACCCCTTTGACATGGTAGTTTCCGACACGTTACTAAAGTCTTTGGTAACGTGTCAAAAATTAGCACATTACTAATTCAAAAATGAAAAAAAAAAAAGAAATTAAAGTAATTTGTGACGTGTCTTTTTTAACACGTCATTCGTAAGTGATATGTGTAACGTGTCAATGTGACATGTCACTCCTCTCATAATGTGTTTGTTGGAAATTTCCAAAGGTACCTTAACAAAATTCACAGAAATTTCTTGGAAATTTCCAAAGGTATTTGTTGGAAATTTCTTCTTCAACCCAATTTTTTTTTTTTTTTTGGGAATTCTTCGAATTCTTTTTTTTTTCTTTTAATATTATGTGCGTTTTTTAATATAGAATATGTTGAAAGAACAAATATAATTTTTTTAAAAAAAACTGAATTAAAAGAATTTCTGAATTTTCTGCCCTTCTAAAAAAATACCCAAAATTGGACGCACGGCATTTGGTAACGTAGCTGCTAACTTCTAGAAGAGGGAGAATAGAAGGGTCTGCACGATTCTACCGCGCCCACTTGGTCGTTAACTTGTTTTGGCGGCCGGTTGTCCATCTTTGGACCACGTCTTTGTTCCACCAATCAAAATTAAGAATTCATTTTTATAATTAACAAACTTATTTAATTTTACAAATAAAATATACGTAATATTTATTGTAAGGGTCATTAACTTCTCATTTTAGATATCATTAACTTCCCTTTTATTTTAATGGCTTCTGTTTTATAAACTCCTCTCCATACTTGACATTCTTAATTAGAAGCGGGATATTATTAGTTCACGTCAGTGACAGAGCCAAAGATTTAATATTGGAAAAGCCGCTAAATATTTTTTTTTTGGCATCTTACAAAATTTTTTCTAACTCAAAAAATTGATAATTCACACAATATATGCATCATAAAAAATATTAAAAAAAAAATTTATAAAAATTCATAAATATGTACTCAAATTTATATATTAGAAATGTAACATGTCAGCACTACATCAAAAAAAAAAAAAAAAAAAAGGTGTCTAGAACTGCACTTTACGGTCTTTTAGAAATACAAAATCATCAAGTATTGAATCTGAATCAAAGCTCTCAGCAATTTCCCTTTCAATGTAGAGAACTAAGCTATTTGCAAGAAAATCATCTTCCATTTTATTGCGTAGTCGTGTTTTAACAATTTTCATTGCTAAAAATGCTTGTTCGGTAGTTGCTGTAGACACTGGAAGAATCAAAATAAGACGAATCAATCTATCAATAAGATAGTATGTCTTGATTTTTCTGTCGTTGCCAATCCTTGGCATAATTCTACAATGGAAGACAAATTTTGTAATGTCGGTTCAGTAAGCACATCAGATTCAAAATACCTCAACCGGTATCTCAAATTAATTTTTTCCTGCTCAAAAAGTCAAGAGGATAATACTTCTCCGTAAGGATACATATATCGTCAATTTTGAAGGACTTATAAACATCTTTTGGATTCAAAGTAGAGCTAAGTGTCAAAAGTTTCATTGCTTTTTCACAAAACCTACTATCAAGCTTTTGCAATTGAAAGTCGATAGTAGTATTGAATATGTTAAAATGATAATAATGCTCCACTGTAATGTGATTCTTTTGATTACGACCTCGACCTTGAATATAACGAGCACTCAAATCCGGAATGTTAATTTCAGATTTCTTGGAGAAAGATACAATGTTCTCAAGCAAATTATCCCAACCATTATCTCTCAACTTTTGGATAAGTTTTTTTGCAATAGAAACTGAATGAATAGCATTCAAAATGTCTTGAAATTTCTACCGCAAAACTTGACAAAGCACATCAGTAATGCCCATGATTTCCTTGATTAATGTAAAATAAATATGAACTCAAAGGATATAAGTATTTTATAAGCAGCCAAAGCATCTCCTCGTTGAGAGTAAGTACCTCCTTCTCTTGCAACATCTTCAAGCATTGTACATATAGCATCATACATCCTATTAGGCTACAAATAGAATTAAAATGAGAACCTCAATGAGTATCACCAGCTCGTTTTAAAGTGCCAATTTGGTTAGCCCCTTTTCCAATTTCAAGCTCACCAATATCTTGCATATGTGCAATATGTGTTGCATGAATAGCTTGTAATTGATCATGACGTTTACATGAAGCACTAGCCACATTGACAATAAAGTTCAAATTTGTAAAGAACTCATGAACATAACCCACCTCTCTAGATGCAGTAACTAATGTTAATTGTAATCAATGAGCAAAACAATGAGCATAGTATGCAAAAGAACAATCATTAAGAAATAATGCTTGCAATCATTTTCATTCACCACACATGTTACAAGCACCATCATATCATTGTCCGCGAATATTTTGAATATCAAGGTGATAACGAAACAGAACATCAGATATTCCATTCTTTAGAGTCAATGCCGATGTGTCTTTAACATGAACTAGATCAAAGAAACATTCTTATATAAAACCATCATTGCCAACAAATCTCAAAACAATAGCCATTTGCTCTCCTAGACTCATCTCGTGCTTTATCAACAATAACGCAAAATTTAGAGTCTCCAATATCTTCACGAATTTTATCTTGCACTTTACTTGCAATGACATGCAAAATCTCATTTTGAATTGTATGTGAAGTATACTTTGCAAATTTTGGAGCATTTTTCAAAACAACACTTGCAACTCTCTCATTATATGATGCCAAAATTTGAATCAACTCAAGAAAATTACCTCGATTTTTTGAATCAATAGTCTCATCATGACCTCTAAAAGGGCATCCTTGAAATGCAAGCCACCGAGCAACATCAATAGAAGTTTTCACACGTAATCGATTATTTTGAATTTCTTCTGTACTTTGTGCATTCAATACTTTATCAATATGCTGTGATTGATTTCGCAAATCCTCACAATATTTCATAGCATTATTATGAGGTGAACAAGGATCATCCCCAATATAAGACAAAAAGGCACAATTTTTTCCATTATGAACCTTTCTCCAACTTCTAAATCCTTTGATAGTAAATACATCCCATTCAAGACGTCCAAGTGGTTTCATAGAAAAAAGATAACATGGTAGACAATATGCAGCATCCTTAGAACTAGAATATTCAAGCCAAGAAAATTGTGTGAACCAAGAAGCTTGAAGGCGACGAGGGTGCTTTTTTGGTCCAGAAAGAGAATACTTTTCCTTTTGAAGAATAAGTTGATATGGACCATGTTTCAAATAAGCCCATCTTATTTCATCACGTTGATTGACTTGATAGTCCCACATCGGAAGACGTAATCCTGGATCTCGTTCTAATTCAATAGAAGAAACATCATCTTCATTAACACTTAGTGTGGATAATTCCGCAATTAGAGCTTCTCCGCGAGGATGTTCTTCATCTTTAATCCTTGGAGATTTAAGACGACGCTCATCAACATTTGAAGTTCCGACATTAAGATCCAACGGTGTATTACTTTACGAAATGTCAACTTCTTTCCTTTTGAATAATGAATCAATAGTTTTAAACTTTGACATGATGTTTGAACCTAAAATTTTCAAGTTAAATCACTACCCCGTAAGAGACAATCAAAGTTTATAAGATAAACGATCAAATTAGCAATATGTGGATGTGGGACATCTTACAATTATACTAAACAAATTCAATTATTGTCTATTTATAATTGGTACCACTAACATATATTATTCAATTTATTCTCTTAATTTGATCAAAGTCTAATTGGCTAAAGATGTTAAACAATATCATAACAAATTAGCATCAACAACCAAAATAGCAACAAATAAATTAATCAAATCAGACTCATCAAATTAACAAACAACTAGAAAAATGAACTAAGCATACTTTATTGTGTTTAAGAAAAATGAGTACATTTCAGTGAATCAGTTATCTTGAAAGGTTTCTTGAAAACAAACCAACCACAATAACCAGAAAGAGTTAGTCGAATAACTGCAAACCAATAAAAACAAATTATTAATTAGAAAAGAAATAATGGAACACAATAAAAAAAGAACTTATCTTCCAAATTATTTTCTAAATTGATTACTTATTTTAACGACATTTATTATTTTAATAGAATAAATTTCAGACTATGGGACCAGGACAACGTATGAACACACTTTTCAGACGTGAGTTCATACATTGAACTCACTTTTCAGACTATGGGACCATTTACTATGAACTGACTTTTCAGACATGAGTTCATGGGTATGTCGGCAAAGCTTCCAATTTTCCCAATAGAAACAGATTAATGTAAAATAGGGTGAATTGGAGTACAAACTTTCAATTTTCCTAATAGAAACAGATTCATGTAGAATATTTTTAAATTAACTTAAATATAAAATATAAAAAGAGAATGCGGCTACATTTGGTTTACATTATTTTATTGCATTACATTGATAATTTGGTAAGGTGTAACAAAAAAGGCAATGAGTAGAAAACAGGGCAATGTGTAAATAAGGTAAGGTGAGATGTGTTGAACAAGAAAAATAAAATGAATTCTTTTAACAAATAATGTGAATGGAGGAGTATAAAGTTTATGGTGCTGAAAACAGATGTAGAGAAAGAGACCCACCCGGTCAACAAGAATTCGAGCTTTATCAGGAGTGCCAACACCAACAGCAACTAATTTCACACCCACTGCATCAAATCTCTGTTTGGATTCTTTCAAAGCAGAAGCAAGTTCCCAACTTTGAAAGAAGAAGAAGCAAAACAAATGACAAATCAAAACAAAGTCCAGCTTTTTCTCATTTTCTAATAACAAATGAGAATGATACTAATGCAATCCACAATTACCAGCAAGGCAGCAAGGGCATTCAAAGTGCCTCAAAAGTGCAACAACAGTTATTCTTTGGAAGAAAAAAATATATGGATTCGTAAGCAACAATCTTATGGTTTCAAAAAAAAAAAAAAATAAACAAAAAGAGTAAAAGATAGAATGAAGAAATTAAGGGAGTAATCAGGAATATAGGGTTTCCCCTTCCCCTTTACATTTAGAAAAGCCTCAAATCAATAAATCACGTTTTACGTTTACATTTAGAAAAGACCCAAATCAACAAATCTCAAAGCATAAATTAGATTAGAGTCTGCAGAAAGAGCAATGAAACTCACGAATCATGATGCACTGCTGGTGGTGGTGCTTGAACGGCCAACACAATGGTCGGTGGATGTTCGGCGTTCATGTCACTACGTCAAGCCCAGGCGTTGCGTTTGCAGGTGGAAGTCACAAAAGAATCATAGCTCTGCCTCTATGGATTGTCTGGACAGAAAGAAAGACTAGAGAATGAGGGAAGTGCGCTTGAGAAACTTAGAAACAGAGAAGAGAAAGCTCAGAAATGGTCCAAAGGGAGAATGTGAGTTCAGTACTGTATTCTCTATTTGATAAACATAAGAGAATACCCAATAATTTTAGTTTTTTTTTTTCTAGTTTTTTTTAATGCACTTAAAAAAAAAAAAAAAAAGTTAATGGAGGCCTGCTGCTGTGCTGCGCCTGCAGCAACACGTGGGTCTTGGGGGAGAGTGGCTCCCCCTAGTCCATATAAAATCTTTGCTTCATATAATTTTATTTTATTTTATTTTATTTTTATTATTTTTTAACATATTGGGGGAGCCATCCATTCCAAACTTCTGAAGGCTCCATATATAAAAAAAAATTTGAACTTCTTGGGGGAGCCGTGGCTCCCCCTGGTCATAATGTGGCTCCACCATTGGTTCACGTAAATACTTACCATGTTTATAAAGCTGATATTATAGCCCACATGATATTTATTACTAAGAGCATGTTTGAGATTGCGTTTGATATATAAAGCTTTTAAGTTAAAAGTGACTTTTGAGAAAAACTTTATTTGTAAACTTTTGTTACAAGGGCATTTTAGTTATTTTTTAGGCTTTTTAAACTCTTAAAAAGGCTTTCAATTTGTTTTTACCAATCAATACTTTTTTTTTTCAAATGGACTTTTTGAGTATTAAACGTACTTTTAAACCCCTAAAAAGCACACCCAAATAGGCCTTAAATATGTCAAACTACTAAATCGTTAAAAAAAAAAAAACAAACCTATAATGTTCTAGACCTTTTTTTTTTCTCTTTTTTTTTTTTAATCAAATAAAGGAAAGCGGATTACATGAGATCGAGTATCAAAAGTGTAGACACCCCAATAACAAAACCCAAACAAAAATTACAGCACATATACAAGAAAATGTCCAAAATGACCAAACAATAGGTAATGATTTTATCCATGGTCTCAAAAAAACAATAAACAAGCCAAACCTACTCCTTCGCCGCACAAAACAAACTATAAACAAGCCGAACCTACTCCTTAACCGCACAAAACGGTACTAAAATACAGAGAAACTCCGTAAAGAGTCTTTTTCTTTCCTATTTGTCATGGTACAATTATTCGTGTATTCTCAGTTCGGCCATCTTTGACTTTTGGCGCGCACCATGCGTTGGTTGCCAACCAAAGTTGAAAGGTATTTCTTTTTCTTTATTTCTTTATTTTTATTTTATTTTTCGGTCCTTTTGTCATGTTTCACATTTTTATTGTTTTTCAAGTGTAGCTTAGTTTTATAATTTCGATTATTTTTTTTTAATTTAGGGTTTAAATTGCCACAAGTCAATATTAAACAACGTCCATCTGGTCAAATGTTTAGTCTAATAGAATTAAATATCAATCCTAAAATATATTGTATATGTACTTAATTTGTTAGAACAATTGTCAAATCATTAAAATAATTTTATTATTTTAAAATATAATTAATAATTGAATATAATTAACCAAAAATTATAATGAGAAACAATACAAAATCACCAACTAAACGAAAATTTGAACTCTACAACCATCCGATTATGAAAATAAATAAATAAATCAAACACTACTAGTATATATTTTGAAGTAATAATATTCTATGTGGTCAATTTTTTTTTTAAAAAAATGTCAAATAAAAAAAAGAACCACATAGAATATTATTACTTTAGACACTTTTTTTTTTTTAAATGACCACACAAGAGAAAAGTTGGACTAAAATTGTGTCTCAGGTCTCTATCATTTATCATTAAATATACTCTAACATGGCAAATAAAAGAAAATATTTGGTTCATATATAGTATTTATTTTCTTTAATTTTTTTTGTTTGTTTAATTTTTTTTAAGTATTTTGGTAATAGACAACCGTATGCACTTGAAGAGTAGAACATAAAGATATTTTGGAAAGTGTAAATAATTCCTACAAGATGCCTATAAATAAATAAAAAATGAGAATCTAAAAAAAAAAATCTTATCAAATTCCTAACAATTCACAAACATGTATTCAATCCAATCGAATTGATATTCCTAAGCATCACATTCTGATATATATTAGAGGGAATTTTAGATTCTCCAAACTAAATGCAATGTTCCTTACAAACGGACATAACAATTCATTTAACCCTTATCACTTCAATTATAAAAATAATTAAATTTAATTATCGTTGTGCCGCATAAATTGTCACCTCAATTTATAAAGAGTTGTAATAAAAATTATAATACTCTAAACATTTTCCTTAGCTTAAATAAGGATATGTTTCAATTGAAAATATTATCTGCTTTTGTATTCTAAGAAAAAAAAACTACATGCATAACAATTTGACATTCAAAACCTATGTATGAAATCAATATTCGTTAACCGATGACTAATCTTCAGTTGTAACAATAGATCTGTTCGAACTAGACTTAACTCAATGCATTGGTAGCTCATATTCCTCCCCCCTGAGAGCAGAAAACCCAATGCCGAAACTCATCATCATTAACCTGAAAGTTAGGAAACTGTTTACATATATAACCCAAGGGTCTAAATAATCCTTATTCAAACAAGTTACAAAGAAAATGCAAAAAACAAATTAAAATATAGAAAAAACACAAAACCAGCAGACAGAAACATCGGTGGAGGCGAATCAACAACCGTGCGGGTGGAGGTATGATAAAGGCACAACTTTTTGGCACAACTTTAGACCAACTTTTCTCTTATGAGGTCCTTTTTTTTTTAAAAAAAAAAAAAGAGAAGATATAGAAAAAAAATTTCTGAAGCAATAAAATCCTATGTGGTCCTTTTTTTATTTGGTTTTTTTTTTAAATAAAAAAAGGACAATATAGGATTTTATTAAAAAAGAATGACGATTTTTATGAAGAAAAATATCATTTTTTTTTTTAAAAAAAAAAAGACCACATAAGATTTTATTGCTTCAGAATTTTTTTTTATAAAAATAAAAAAATAGAAAAACATTGGGCCAAAATTGTGTCAAAAAGGTGTGCCTTTATCATTTATTATTATTATTATTATTATTATGGTTAGCCTTCCTAATTAAAAATGAATGAGATTTGGATTCGATGCACGCCCCGTAGACAAAAGAGAAATATCCAAATATAGGTAGATACTTGCTGTCGACACGTGTTTGAATCATCCCGCAAATCAATTCGGTCAACCCAAATACAAATTATAATGAACTCTTGGCAACTGGCAACAAACCAAGATAATGAATATGAATGAATGAAGTATACGGAAAGTATTCTTTTTTCTTTTTTTAATTTTTCTTTTTTTATTTACCGTTGAGCTATTCTTTCTTTTTCCTCTAAATTGGGTTGCAACAATTTTCTTAGTCTATAAATATTAAAAATGACGTGTGTCTAATTTTTTTAATAAAATATAAGATGCATATGAGTTTTTAATAAATTTTGTTTTTATTCATGTGCCTCTAACAAGTTTCTAACAAGTTTTAAGAATATATATGTCACTTTTATAGATTAAGTTAAAAAAAAAAAATTTCAACACAATTAGCCCGACCAATTTGAAGAAAAACTCTGTCAAAACATGGCATTAAAGCTCATAATTGCGTGCAAGTAGCAATCAACCTCCTTCTCATCATCATGTCCTCTTAATAAGGCCAAAAAAAGAAAGAAGAGGAAGAAGCAAATTATAGGCGTGGTTGGTTACTCCTCGCCCAAAACGCATGGACTCAAAGCCGCATAAATTAGCGTTGTTGGCAACCACAAGACTTCTTCTACTCGATGATTCTTTGAGCATAAACATATTGACCCAAAGGGTAACATTAACATAATAAAGTTTTCTTCAGCTTNTTTTAATAAATTTTGTTCTTATTCATGTGCCTCTAACAAGTTTTAAGGATACATATGTCACTTTTATAGATTAAGTTAAAGAAAATTTTTTCAATCCAATTAGGCCAGCCAATTTGAAGAAAAACTCTGTCAAAACATGGCATTGGAACTCATAATTGCGTGCAAGTAGCAATCAACCTCCTTCTCATCATCATGTCCTCTTAATAAGGCCAAAAAAAGAAAGAAGAGGAAGAAGCAAATTATAGGCGTGGTTGGTTACTCCTCGCCCAAAACGCATGGACTCAAAGCCGCATAAATTAGCGTTGTTGGCAACCACAAGACTTCTTCTACTCGATGATTCTTTGAGCATAAACATATTGACACAAAGGGTAACATTAACATAATAAAGTTTTCTTCAGCTTTAAATACATGTCAGTTTAACAAACATTAGGTTAATTAAGGAGAAAATTTGTCCATTAATTATAAACATCATTTGATTAAAGTTACAGCAACAAAAGGATGCAAGCATTATCCAGAATGATTGGACGTAAATAAAAGAACGGAACGAACTTCATATACATATATATATATATATTTCTTTTCTACTCGATCCAAAAAAATCTAAAATTAGTCCAGTAACTTTTAGTTCTACCAACACCCATTTACAATCTACTGATACTTGTCAATATGTAAATAAATTCAAGTATAAATAAATAAACAGTTTTCAATCACACGTTAACACGTGTTATCTAATTATAACAAAGTATCCTAAACTAATCATTTTTCTTGAAATATATGTATCCTTTTCCTACATATATGTGATCTTCCGACAATGCAAATTTTAAGGATAACCCAAAAGAGATTAAACAAATCCAACATCTATTATGGATAGTAGTTCAAAGTTGGAGGATGCGAATCCTCCCCCAAAAAAGCAAAGGAGAATCAGTGTCTTTCATTCAAACAACTCTAAAACCAGAGACTTTTCTTTGGCACAGAATAATGGCCGTACCGTGAATAATCTGCTAAATTCTGGGCAAAAGTACAAACTACAAAAGAAGGAGCTACCATCACTTGCAGTCATACAAAAGGGTCAATACGATGACTCTTGGCACCGACACGTGTCTCGCCCGCCAGTTGCTTTTCACCGACACGACCCTGTCTGACCCTCTCTCTATGCTACACTGTGAGATTATAAACCACAGAAAAAGAAAAAGAAAAAAAAAAAAAAAAAAGAGAGAAAAAGAGAGAGAGAGAGAGAGAAGGGAAATAACAACACGTTCTTCTTCACAAGAGAGAATTGGAGAAAGGTATTCTTCTAATCCTTCTCGGAAAGAATCAGGCCCTCTTTCTGGGTCTGTCTTTAGCCGTTATATTCCTGATCAGCAATCAGTTTTCAGGTTTTTCCTTGATATTTTCCTGTTTATTTGTAGTTGTATTACATAGTCAAAGCTTTCCCTTTTTGTGTATATTTTAGAGGAAAAAATAGTTGTTCTTATGTTGATGGGTTTTTGCTGTATATATTGTTGAAATTCTCTGCCTTTTCTGGGTTTTGAGTTTTAATAGCTATTTTACTAGGCGGTCTTGTTAATTTGGGGTTTGGGTTTGATGGGTTGTGCTTAGCTTTGCTTGAAGCGAATGTTTGTGGTGGTTCTTTGACTAGAAAGTTGGGATTTTTTTTTTTTTTTAAAATTTTTTTTTTGGGGGGGGGGGAAGGCTGCTTTGTTTTTTTTACCCTTTCATTCTCACAGAAGATGGGTATCTTCAGCTGATTTAGAAGTAGTTGTGGTAGTTATGATGTGTGAATTGGTTGCCTGTGGAGGAAGGTTCAACTTTTATTGCTGAATCCGAGTTGGGTATATAGGTTTTATTGGTGTCTAGGTGGTCGGGCTTGATTCATATTCCTTTCAATTCACTAAGAGGTTGAAAGGGCCTGTATCATAAGAAGAGTTTCTGAAAATCCTGTTTGAGTTGAGCTATTGTCATTTTGTAAGAATGGTTGAATCAATTGCCACCACATCTCTTCTTGCACATCGACCATTGTATCGAGGGGCTTTTGTGAAGGATGTCTCGTCTAAACGGAGATCTCCAGATATCTTGCGGTTCCGGGTTATAGAATTTCATGGTCGAAGGCTTGTTGCTTTGCCTGCTTTGGCGAGAGTGAGAGCTGATCGGTTGGCGATGTCTCCAATTAAGGCTCTAGCGATGGAGCTGACAAAAGAGGCATATTCATACAGAGAAGAGAAAATTCCTCAGGATTGGAATTTTGATATTGATACTGACTTTGATAGAAAACCTGGTTTGTGGCCACCGGAGAATAAAGCCGACAACCCTTCACTACACAATCCCCTGCTTAGACAAGAAAGGATGGGTTGTGGTTGGCTAGGTGCCATATTTGAATGGGAAGGAGTTCTAATTGAAGATAATCCTGATCTTGAGAAGCAAGCCTGGCTGGCTCTTTCTCAAGAAGAAGGAAAATCTCCTCCCCCGGCTTTCACTCTTAGAAGAATAGAAGGCATGAAGAATGAGCAGGCCATATCTGAGGTTCTGTGCTGGTCAAGAGACCCAGCACAGTTGAGAAGAATGGGTGCTAGGAAAGAAGAAATTTATCAAGCTTTACAAGGTGGGATTTATAGACTACGAGCTGGGTCGAAAGAGTTTGTGAATATCTTGATGCATTACAATATACCTATGGCATTGGTTTCTACGCGTCCTAGAAAAACTCTTGAGACTGCAATTGGAACAATTGGTATTGAAGGGTACTTTAATGTGATTGTAGCAGCAGAGGATGTTCACAGGGGGAAGCCTGATCCAGAGATGTTTGTCTATGCAGCACAGCTTCTGCAATTTATTCCTGAGCGGTGCATTGTGTTTGGGAACTCAAATCAGACGGTGGAGGCTGCGCATGATGCCCGAATGAAGTGTGTAGCAGTTGCGAGCAAGCATCCTGTTTATGAGCTTGGGGCCGCAGATTTGGTGGTGAGGCACCTAGATGAGCTTTCAGTGGTTGATTTAAAGCATCTTGCTGATATTGAATCTCCTGAATTTGGGACTGTTGAACCAGAGTTGGAGCTGGAGGAGGAAGATGACTACCCATCCTCATCAACCTTGGCAGCAGTGGATGATAGCTTCTGGTGATCCAATAAAATGTACAGTTCACCATTCTTCTTCTGATTCTTGATGATAATACTATATTGGCCATGCTGTGTATAAGGATAACTGGCTAAAAAAAAGGCCAAAAAAGAAAAAGAAAAAAAAAAAAGAAGGAAAGATAAATAGAAAAAAGGTGGTCTGCATTAGACTACCTTAATGTTATCATGTATGTATTCTCTGTACAATATATGTGTCTGGAGCTTCCAACATTTATCTGGTGCTGCTTCTCTTCCATCAATATTCAATGATTGAACTGTCTTAATGGGAATATTGATTCCTGAATAATTATTTTGATATGGGATAGATTGGAAGATGATCAGATTATGTGTGTATTGTTAAAATTGATTCCTGAATAGATATTTGGATATGGGATAGATTAGAAGAGATGATCAGATGATGTGTGTATTATTAAAGAAATTACGGATGAGATTGGCATCTAGTTACTACTAAATCAGTCTCTACTTGCTTATTTCCTATGAAGGGCATATAACTCATTAGGCTTCCAGGTCCTAGAAAGCAAGAATTCAATTTCTTTTCAGAGCAAAATTATGTTGACCGTTGAAACTTCAATAACTAGCCTATCTTTGAAGTAACTTAAGACATTGGTTGTATTTATTATATGAAGGATAGTCTTCACGTTTTGATTGGAATAGGATCCATGCAAATGGAGGTAAACTTTTCATGGTCCAGATTATTAAATTTTACGGCCTAATGGTGTGTACGTTATCATGGCATTTAAAATTTTATAAGGTATACACTACGAGATTTGTAAAATTTAATATCGACTTTAAAATGAAAAGGATTAAGATTTTAATCTTGGATTTTCGGTACTTGATTATGGTTGATTATTAGTTGCCGTATGTTGAGTTTGTTTGTTGTTGAGTGTCGAGTTAAATAGAGATTTAAGAACTATTTCATTCATGTTGTACTTTACTATGGTGTATATGTTATCACATCATTTAAAACTTGATAATTTATAAGTCATTAGATTTGTGAAATCTAATATTAACCTTAAAATGGAAAGGATCGGGATTCCAATCTTGGTTTTTCGGTACTTGATTATGTTTGACTATTAGCGGCAGTATGTTGAGCTTATCATGTTTGCCAAATGTCGAGTTAGTCCATTCTTGTACGAAATCACATGCTATAAATTGTACTTTTATTTAGAGTCTAGTAATCATTGAATATAAATATATCCACCAATAGATTTTGAGAAATGCTATCCACCACAACTTTATTTTATTGTTCTTTCACTATACTGATGGGAGAGGAGTACAGTGGTCTTGGATCAGCCCCTGATATTGATTGAAAGAATGGACGAAATCTAGCACTGTTCTTCACCTCAAATGTCATCTCCATTGCTTCCCTATGGGCTTTGTGCCTTTACTGTCCTTTCCCTCCTGCAAATGACCCATCTCTAACTAAATAGCCCAACTCTAGGTCTTGTTGGCAGCAAACAATGAAACAACCCAAATGTGTATGCTTTCTAGAGCAACAAAGAAAAAAACACTTTAAAAAAAAAATTGGAAAAGAAAATCAACAATAATAATAAATGGGGGGACAAATTTTTTCTTCATTTTCGTTCAAAGTACATGTAAAAATTACATGCATTTGAATGTTTGTTTAGTAAAAACTAGGTTCGAGAAAATTACTTCAACCCAATTGAAAGATAAAAAACTTTATCCTTTGGAGGGGATGTCAATTGCAGCTATCCTACTAGAGCGTGATCATAGTAACACCAACTCGCGGGGTGCCACTCAGGAGGAGCCTAGACGGTAGAACTCTAAGCTCTATATCACTAACGGATCTATTATGTATGCACTTGTGAGATTTGTGTTCCACATTGAGAAAGTATAAAGAATGAGAGATTAATATACCTAAGTAGACCTAAGCCCATTAACTTGAATTTTTTTGGTTAAAGTAGTGTCTTAATATATATTAACTTATTCTCGTTGTTTCCCTCACACCCCCCCCCCCAGCAGGATCTTTAGTGCTCAACCTTGGTTGTTCATCAACCGTTGTATCCAACTCAACCAAGTTTCTATGGACTTGTCAATGAGCTAACTATCTAAGGAATCTGCGGCCTATTGGAGGTCACCCTCACCGATACCAATGGGCCTTTTAAGGCTTGACAACTAGGAAGCCCTAAGAGGCCTTAAGAGATGTACATGTCACTGAAGCCAATACCATGCTCTAGGACCAAGCTCCGCAGTTGAATTCACACCAGGTCTAGAGACTAACAATAGCATGCACCTTCGTCTCAATGGGACACACCACAGTCGATTCCCTCTTTCGTCAAGTCAAATAACAACCTCCCACACAAGAAACCTCCTTTAATGGCCTTATATTTCCCTAAACACCACTTTAGTTCAAAAGCATAAGTTAATGAGCTTATATTTATTTAAGTATACTAACTATTTTTATTTTATTTTATATTTTCTTAATATGAGATTCGAGACTTACAAATGCACTGATAACACTAGTGATAAATTGGGTGATGTTTAACTTTGTCTTAATTTGTTCATCCACTACTCTTCATTTAATAAACCATTTTGCAAGTGGCTAGCTTCATCGACCATGAAAATCTATACGTGTAAAGGGTTTATATGAAGAGTGGGGGAGGAAGAAAGACAGGCAAATATCACAGCAAATTTGTACGTGTAGAGGATTTAAAAAAGAAAAATATCCAAGAGCAATGAAATCTTTTGAAGTGTTGTCCGACCATAATCATTGTTTCGATTGATCACGCACGTGATTATAATTAATATTATATAATGAATCATTTTTTTTACTGAAAACAGATCAAACCACTTGTTAATTCAAAGCTTGTGATGTGATTATAATTAATGTGTATATAATATAAAAAATTACTTAAAAAATTGTGATAAATGGGATTAAAAAATAGCATTACTCATAATTAATATTCTATCATGAACCACGTGCTTGCTTTATAGGAATAAAATATGTATAGACACGAAACAAAGATATCTTGCTTTCAAATCAAGCTTCCTCCTATAAAAAGAAGCTTGATTCACCTAAGATGTTATTAATTAATTGGAAAAACTTTACATGACGTCCATGAACTTTCACCATTTTTGCCAATTATTTTTTAAAGTTCAAAAACACTCAATTTAGCGTATCAAACTTTTAATTTTTTTTTTTTCAATGTAATCCCTCCATTAAAGGAGTCAAGATTACCAAAATACCAACCATCTTTTCAATGTCATCTTCACTATATCTTGAATATAGTAATAATCTATAGGTCCCAAGATTAAAACTTCTATCACGTGATAGAAGTTTTAATCTTGGGACCTATAGATTATTACTATATTCAAGATATAATGAAGATGGTCGAAATTAAAGTTGACTTTATTACATATGGAATAGAAATTTAGACTCCGATAGGGCTCATTCTCTCCCATTGTGACTATATCTGTAAAATCTCACAATCTTATGGGTGGAAAAAAAGTAAGAAAATAATAACCAACAAATTTATGTGTACGTAATGCAAGTCATTCCTTTCAAAATTTCGGGCTCTCTTATCTTTTTTTAAAACAAGTAATTTCTAAAACAGATGCAGGGTATTTCATAGAACTTGCATAGAAACACGCTCTATCGATCAATTGCAGGGTATTTCATTAAATAATGCCTAGCCTCTCTTAATCTTATATATGTGGCATTCAATATTTGAATTTTTAACAGCAGATGTGCATGGTGGAAAGAAGCCGAATTATAATTACTTACATTTGTAAGTCATGCACGTGAGAATTACAAAGTTGTATGACAAGTGTCGTGGGTCGGCACATGACTCCTGTTGACCAGGTTGTCTAAAGAATATAAGCTCACAGGTCTTGTGCAGTGATACAGTCTGACACCTCACTCTTGTTTCGTTATTTTCAAAGAGTTGTGAGAACTTGATTTTTATTCTTTATTTTTTTTAAGACTCGGTGAGTAACAGTTGAACAAATTTACTAAGCATTGTAGTAGCTAATCAAAATTTTAGTTATAATAACTAGTCGATATAGAGCATTTTTTTTTCCTATACTTTTTGCTAAAGGACTAACCGAAATAGCCTTTTGACTAGCCTAATGTAAATGCTCCTAGAATGTGTGCAGGAATTCGAAGGAATTCGACTTCTGTGTGCTGTAGTAAAAATTATAACAGTACTGTTAATATATTGAATAGCTTAGATTTAACCTACGCTTTTTTAACTCAAATTGTGTCATTTGGGTATCACAGCAAAATAGCCTTTTCACAATGCTTTATGCAATAAATTAAGTTGGAGTTCTGATCAAAAACCTTGGAGAAAAGTGTGGATAGAAAGGAATCATGAATCCTTTAGGTGGGGGGACTCTTACAAATTATTCTATAAAAGTCATGATCTGCATGTGAGTTTTTTTAATAGCATCAGGCTAAGGAAATTAATTGTAGCTATTTTATTTGGGTATGACCATATCGTACCATCTACTCACTGGGAGCCGTACAGGAGGGGCCTAGATGTTTCCCAAGGTCTAGAACTTCTTCAAGCTGTTCGATTGAGCCATAGCCTGACTTAACCTCATCAAAGCATCAATGGAAATCTAAGGCAGTTAATACTAATCAAGCATATGTAAGAATTTTTCATTGTGAAGATTCGAACCTACACCTTAGTACATGTCCTAACCACTTGAATTGTCAATAGCTCAAAAAACATATGTTGTTTTTAAAGACTACACATGTTACTGAGTTTATAAAAAAATTGTGTCCCTGAAAGATGCTCTAAACTATTAAATTACCAGTTATCTTAAAAGTTTAAGCTGATAGAAAGAGGTAAATTTAATCACTTAATCATTAGTTTAATATTCTTCTTTATGTGTGGGCTCAAACTCTCTTTTAATAGGTGAGATTCAACACGTGTAATATTTAATCTAAATGTGGGGTGAATTGACGGAGTCAATGTTTGATCTCAGGACCTTTGGCTCTGATACCATGTTAAACTACCAGTTATTCTAAAAATTTAAACTGATAGAAAAATGTAAATTTAATCATTTAATCATTAGTTTAACATAAACTCAATTACCCTCTCTTTGTTGAGATATTGCATAAACGAATCCACTAAGAGATAGATTGTTTTCACCGAAGAGAGAAATATTGAAAAAGTTGCCGACAATAAAGTGTTATATATTAGATAATTTAGATGGACATTTGTTCGAAAGAAGAGGGTTTCTTCTTCATTATTACGAACCTCTCTGTCTCATAGATGACATTCATTGAGTAGTGGGAATTGATACTCCACCCAACGCAACTAACACTAATTAGACTTGTATAAGTGATTTTCTATCGTGGAAAGAGTTGAACCTAAGTTTTAGTATGTGTCCAACCTCATAAGGATTATCTGAATGTTGAAGAAATAAACTATTTGAAAGTTTTTACAATAGTACATTAATATACATATTTAAACATCATTTTTGTCCAAACACATAAGTTAATAAGTTTATTTTTACTTAAGTATATTAACTACTATTTTTTCTTATATTTTTTTAATATGAGACTCGAAACTCACAAATACAATACTGAATCTACTGATAATACAAGAGACCACCGAACCACCGCCGACAGTGGCTATAAATTGAGTGATGTTTGACTTTGTCTTGTTCGTTCTCCTCCACTACTCTTCATTTAATAAACAATTTTGCAAGTTGCTAGCTTCATCATGAAAATCTACACGTGTAAAGGGTTTATATGAAGAGTGGAGGAGGAACAAAGACAGCTAAATATCACTCAATTTGGCTTTAATAAAGGGTTCAATCAAGTAAAATATAAAAAGCAAATTTATACGTGTAAAGGATTTAGAAAAGAAAAATATCCAATAGCAGTGAAAGCTTTTTAAGTGTTATTCGACCATAATCATTGTTTCGATTGATCACGCACGTGATTATAATTAAATGATTCATGAGATCATTATCTCATGAATCATTTTTTTACTGAATACAGATCAAACCACTTGTTCAAAGCATGTGATGTGATTATAATGAATGTGTATATAAAATAAAATAAAAAAATACTTAAAAAATTGTGATAAATGGGATTAAAAAACAGCATTACTCATAATTAATATTCTATCATGAACCACGTGCGCGCTTTATAGGAATAAAATATGTATAACCACGAAACAAAGATATCTTTAAGATATCTTGCTTTCAAATCAAGCTTCCTCTTATAATTTTTTTTTTTTCCAATATTCTCATACTATTAAGATAAGATTTGTTAATTTTTTTTTTTTTTTTAAAGAAAAAAAACTTTACTTGATCTCTGTGAACTTTCATCACTTTTGTCGAATTACTCTCTAAAATTCAAAAATACTCAAATATTTAACATATCAAACTTCTAATTTTTTTTTTCAGCATAACCCGATCTTTATTAAATCTTAACAAAAAAGTGTCAAGATTACCAAAATACCTACTTTCAACGTGATAAAGGTTTCAATCTTGGACGTATGAATTATTACTATATATATCCAAGATATAGTGAAGATGGTTGAAATTAAAATTGACTTTATTACATCAACGGTATATATTAGCTATACTCATGTAGCTAGTGTAAAGTCACCGATAAGGCCGCGTATCGAGAAAAATCTCAAGAATTAGACCTTACAGGAAGTACTTATTCAAAAATTCGGCACATGGGATGTGTCTGGCTTAAGTCGTCATGGTGGTATGGGTGTGGACCGTAATGCCCTGAATTAATTAATAAGATAAGTAGAATATTAGCATATTGCACGTGGCACTATTACATGCAGTAACTTTTAATTCACACAGGGGAAGTTGCATGTAGTTTTTTTTTGTTTTTTGTTTTTTTTTCACCAACTCACATTCCAAAAGAGATAATTGAACACCAGATCTTTAACTAAACAAACATATTTATATAAATATCAGGAGACATTACAATTAGTCCTAATACTGTTCATAATATTACAATTAGTCCTACCTCAAAACCTAATTAGGGCTTAAGCAGACCTTTGGAATAGAAATTTAGATTTAGATATGGCTCCTTCTCTCCCATTGTGACTATATCAGTAAAATCCCACAGTTTTATGAGTGGAAAAAAGCAAGTTCACGTCTCAATAAGTAAATAACAACCAACAAATTTTTGTGTGTAACGCGAGCCATTCATTTCAAAATTTTGCGTTCTCTTATTTATTTTTATTTTTTTAAAACAAGTCATTTCTGAAAGGGTTTTTTAATAAAACTTGCATGGAAACATGCTTTATCAATGTAAAAACATTTTGAATTCTAATGGATACTTCCTTTCATAATAGATGTTAACTAGGTACGTAACATACACCCTTAGCATCAGAATTATACCAAAACATTAGTGTATATAACTCATTTAACTTAATTATTATTTAATAATGATAATGGTAAACAACAGTTAAATCGAAACATGCTAGAATGTAAAGCGGATGCAAATCCCTACATTTTTGGTAGAAAAATAAATGTTTAATTTGGTATGCAGTGGTAGTTTAGGAGGCTCCAATGCCACTTTTTAAAGTTTAGAGGTGTAAATGAAAGTGTTGTAATTATAATAGTTTAGGAGGCAAAAATATATTTTACCCTACATTTTATTATTAATAATATTCTATTTATTATTTATATCCTTTAGTTGATGTCTTTCACTTGAAATATAGTGAGATGAAGTGACCCCTAATATATTGGTGGAAGAGCATATGGTAAAGGGTGTTGTTAGATTAGGCAGAGATAAAAGCATGCACATACAAGACCATGTCACAATCTTGCGCCGATCTGTAGGTTTTACATATGAGAGTAGGCATGAGTATGTAAAATTTTTGGCACCGAGGTAAAACAAGTCCAAGTGAATCCCATCGATCACTATTATAGTGTACTTAAGTGGGAGATAAAAAGATAAATAAATAAATAAAAGAATGTTACGTCACATCATAATAATGCGCATACTATAACTTCCCACGGTGATAAGTTTGCCATGACATGTGATGAAGAGGCACCTTTAAAGGATGCAATGGTATGGAATTCATGTAACTTTTTCTCTCTCAACAAGTTGTCTCCCACAAGATCAACACTCTCACAAGAGTTCACCATAATTGTCATAAATAATTAGTTTATATTAATTTTTGTACTTATTATATTTCTAGATAAAAAGGCATATCATCTCATCTTACACATTTCTCTCTCTCTCTCTCTCTCTCTCTCTCTATATATATATATATATAACCTCAAGTATTCCAAGGTCCCCCAACCTGGCCTCTGAGCAACGCACTGAAGTGAAGGTTAGCAAGGGAAGCCTTTGAGATACCGGAGCTAGCAGGTACCATTGGGTTTCACTCTACTCTATATATCTCTTAGTCGATCGTCTCTTACATTGTTTTTACTGAAAATGAAAGGGAGGGAAGCCTTTGTGCATGGCAGCCTTCTTCTCTTCCTCTTTACAATCCAAAGATCGACAACCTGTAATTAAGATGATGTATCATCATCCTTATTGTCTGGCCGGAAACAAGCCACCCCAGGCAGGGGTGGTCTTGTTTTTACTGAAAATGAAATGGAGTGAATTGCTTTGTGGTAGTGATTTTCTCTGTCTAGAAGAACACTAGGAGGAGAACCCCTAACATTTTCCAATCATGATTCAGATTAAATTTTCACATTTAATAGTATATACATATGTGCCATGTCATTTAAAATTTTAAGAGGAAACTTCAAAAAGCCTCCCAACTTTCAGGCTTTTACACAAGACACCCATAAACAAAAAAAACTCTCACTTACCCCCTTAATCTTTCGTTTCCTCTCACTTTAAACCCTTGAATGCCCAAAACGGCCCAAAATGATGTTGTTTTAATGCAAAAAAAAATGGTGTCATTTTGGAGCTCAAAATGGTGAGTTTAGAGTTTAGGGATTCTAAGTGAGAGCAAATAAAAGTTTATGGGGGATAAGTGAGAGTTTTTTTCGCTCATGGGTATATTGTGTAAAAGCCTGAAAGTTGAGGGAACTTTATGAAGTTTCCCCAAATTTTAATTACATGGTAACATGTATATGGTTAGATTTAACAAGACAAAATCTAAACCATAAAATAAATTCTCTCAATTAAGTTTGTTGATCTTATTTCGTGCTGAGTGGACTTGTGGATTATTAGTCACATAGACAATAATGTAGAATGGGCTAAACTTGGTACCCCTATGAGTTGACCTACTATAGGCACTCTCACAACTATACATGTCTTCCTCCTCCGCATAATGCGGATTTGGTTTGAGGAATCTAACTCAAGCCGAGCTAGAACTCGGTTCATTTTTGTTGAGTTGAGTTTGGACACCTTTCTTTAGCTTAATTAAGTTCCATCTTACATAATTTTTTTTATTCGAGTTCAAACAATCAATGCTCGGGTTTAGTCGACTTGATCACATCCCTAATGGTGAGGTTGTATTCATGGCTTCACGAGTTTTAACTCACAAGGTAGCGTGTGTTTCTTTTGTTAGGATTGTAGCATGGCACTCCTAATTTCCCAACCAGGCCAAGCACAATTCATGGCTTATGGCGTGAAGAGAAATAAGAAGGAAACTTGTGTTGGTTTTTCTTCCTCACCAAATTTGGTTAAAACACGGGTTGGAAGGAAACAAGGGCATAAAGTGATTGTTGCAGCAACTGCCACCGAGGCCACTGTATTGCCTACAAAGCCACTGACAAAAGAGGATCTTGTAGGTTACTTTGCCTCTGGGTGCAAGCCTAAGGAGGAATGGAGGTATGTAATTGCATTTTCCCAATTAAACTTTCACCTACACTTGTCAATTGTATGATTTGTTTCTGCATGTGGTCGTTGCAGAATAGGAACTGAGCACGAAAAGTTTGGTTTCCAGTTGAGAACTCTATGTCCCATAACATATGAACAAATAGAAGAGTTACTCAACGATGTTGCTGCAATATTTGGTTGGGACAAAATCATGGAAGGTGACAACCTTATTGGACTCGAAAAGGTAAATTTTTAGTTTTATTATTATTATTGTAAATAGCTACTCTTGAACTTGTATTAGAATCTTTGTATATCATCAACAAGACTTTCTAAATTTGTTCTCTATTATGCGGCTTAATTAATTAAAGCAATATATGATTGTGGAACAGGGTAAGCAAAGCATATCATTGGAGGGTGGTGGTCAGCTTGAGCTTAGCGGTGCACCTGTCAAAACATTACATGAAACTTATGCCGAGATTAGATCACACCTATGTCAGGTCAGCTGAAATAATCATACTCTAGCATATGCATGAAGAGGCAAGCTTGTAAGAAGCAAGTATCCAAGATTCCAAGTTTAACTTTCCTTTTTTTTTTTTTTTGGATGGGTGCACCCATCGATGGATGGGTGCATGAGAGTGTAATGTGTTTGGAGGATCATTTTTGTTAGGCTGCCTGAATTACATAAAAATTTGGACAGCTTAAAAGAGGGGGCCTATGAGGTTCACTTACCTCAGACAGCCAGACTGGGCCACATAACTTCTTTCTCTTAGAGTACTGCCCGAATTTCAAAAACATGTAATCCCAATCCGTCTTGTAAAATCATCGGCCGCTCTAACATCTAACGACTATTCTAGCATATATATGTTACTAACTCATAGATTGATTATATCTTCCTTGTGATTATTATCATATACCCTAAGAGACTTGATGATTCAACGAGAAATTAATATATATATTTTTTGCTTTGGTTTTCAATTCCTTCATAAATCTATTTGTTTAACTATTAATTCTTTTGATCTCATGAAGAATCTGTGTGTTAATTTTCTTTTTATAGGTAAAAGCTGTTGCAAGAAAAATGGGAATTGGATTCTTAGGAATAGGTTTCCAGCCAAAAGGTGGACTTAAGGACATGCCTACAATGCCCAAGGTATGTAATGTATACCTCTTTTCAACCGTTCAAGTTTGATGGAAGAACACAAATTAGTTAGTTGGCTGAAAATGAAAGATATCATAGATGACTTCCCAGAGATGGAATGAGGAAAATTTCCTCCTTAATGAAATTTAATGGTGATCTTCAAACAAGATATTAGTGTTGGGAGATAAAGCAGTTATGAAATTTTTATGAAGTGTACATTAATATATATTGTTGAACCCAAATACTCTAACCCAGAAGCCTAAGCTAATGGGCTTGAGTTCTTATTATTATTTTTTTAAAATTTTTTATTAACAAGGATTATATAAATCTCCTTTTTAGTCTTGCCAGCATGCTATTGATTATGTTTATTTCTATTAATTTGCTTGTTATACCACCCAATTAACCTTTCAATGGAATGGTGTCATTTTTTAGTGTTGCTCTATATATTATGTTTCAGCCTCTTGGGAATTTGGATAACTTGTTTACTGATAAGAGTAATTTGATTCAGCCACATCAAGAGATTTTAGCAGGATACCTTGCTAAAGTTGGCCCACTTGGAATCGATACATTGCGTAGAACATGCACTGTTCAGGTGAGATGAATTTTGCTATTTTGTTTTTATGTATGTATGCTTGTATTGAAAGGCATGCTATTGAAGGCTCTCTAATTTTTATAATTGAATTTCCCATTTCTTGATTTTTATCTTTTATGAAAAGGTTTATCTTTCCAATAATATTATAAGCATATTTCTTCTAGCTAGTTTCAAATGGGAAATAACGCAAATCAAAATTCAAATCTTATAGGTTAATCTGGATTACAGTTCAGAAGCTGACATGATCAGGAAATTTCGTGCAAGTCTTGCTTTGCAGCCTGTGAGAAACTTTGATATATCCCTATGTTTTTGCTAGACAACTTTATATATATGATTCCATGGGATCTAAGTTATCTAACTAGTTCAATAAATAAGACAGATAGCAACAGCACTATTTGCAAATTCACCTTTTGCTGAAGGAAATCCAAATGGTTATCTCAGCTTGAGAAGGTTTCCAAAAGTTACCGAACTTCTTTCTAGCTTTCATGTTTATTAGTATTAATTTTTCTCATGGGATTTTGTATTTATTTTTATTTGTTTAAACAGCCATTTCTGGACTGACCATGATAAAAGTCGTACTGGTATGCTCCCCTTTGTTTTCGATGACTCCTTTGGGTAAGTTCATCTTGTTTTTTACTTTTAAAATATTATTCATTTTATTTTCTGAGTGTCCAAATGTCTCTTGTTCTAAACATCTTCATATATACATAATTTGTCTTCACAACAAGGGTGTGAAAAACAAGATGTATATAGAGCATGCTCTATTTAAATGGTATGAGGTCTTTAGTGGTAAACCCAAGAACAAAACTGTGCGGGCTCAGGTTCGAAGCGGACAATATCATACCACTTGAAGCGGGCTATTACATTTTTTAGCCAAGTTTTTATCGGTTAGTAAAATTGATTGGATCTGATGGAACCATTTTGTTTCTGCTTAATTTTTTGGTGCAGGTTTGAGCGGTATGTTGATTATGCTCTTGATGTTCCAATGGTTTACGTTTACAGGAAAAAGAAATATATTGACAGTGCTGGAATGTCATTCAGGGTTTCCATCTATCCTTTCTAGTCTATGGCTTTCATCAGTAGCCATGCTCTTCTTTTTATCCTAAATAATTTTTATTAAATCTTGAGAATACTTTCATCCTAAGCTAGTAATTTGGACAAGACATAATGTTGGGCATTTTACTGTTTTACAGGACTTTATGGCAGGGAAACTTCCTTGTCTACCGGGTGAATTGCCAACACTCAATGATTGGGAGAATCATTTGAGAACATTATATCCTGAGGTGATTAAGTCTTTGAAGTTTCAAATTTGCTTGATTTTTGTGCCTATAACTTAAGCTACAAGTTACTGTCTTTGTTCAGGTTCGGATGAAGACATACTTAGAGATGAGGGGTGCTGATGCAGGGCCTCTGGCAATGTTATGCGCTTTGCCAGCATTTTGGGTAATGACCTATATGATCTCCTAAACATCCATTAAACTAATTTGTGATAATCGTATTTTATGATAATTAGGCGCTCATCCATACAGTCACAAATCTAGTATTTCATGAGCGTACAAAGCACATAGAAGTAGACTATCACATTGTTTGTAATAAATTTACTAATAAAGAGATCTGCATGTGAAAAGGTACATATATAAGACTAATTGGCATATTTGTTCATCAAAGCTCTAGGTTGTGGACGACTTGCATTTATTTGTTCCAATTTGGAATTATATGACATTGTGTCTGTTTCTACTCGATTTAGAAAATAGAGTTAAGATTATCTTTGTCAGATAGACCATTCATCTTAGAATCAATTGGTGTTAAGGGAGACAAACTCAAGTCTTTTAGATCAGCGAGCTTGTTTTTAGAAAGGCCCCTTCCTCACGGTGAGGCTTCCGAAACTCAATCCTATGACTTCCTGCCTCTAATAACTTTTGTCGAACTGTGAGCTGCCATTCCACCCAACACCAAATATGTTTGTTGAGACTTGAGTTTGTCTTCCTTAACACCCATTGGTTTTAGGTGGAATCGCAGCTTACGGCTTGACAATCTTGTTAGTGGATGTATTTAAATTAATAATCTTGTTAGTGTGTAACTCTCCTTTATAAATAATAATAATGTGTTTGGTGGGTGATTATGAAAATTATCCTACCATTTTTTTAAGTTACGCATCTTATCTAATATATTCATGTTGCATGCTTTATGTCTAGCTTGCATAAATTTTTTTATCAACTTTCTCATTCCACTAACATCAACTCATTCTCATTTTCTTCTAAATGTCAGGTAGGTTTACTATATGATGAGGTTTCACTTCAAAATGTTCTGGACTTGATAGCTGATTGGACCATGGAAGAACGAGAGATGTTGAGGAATAAGGTAATACAAATATGATCGACACAAGCAAATTAAATGGTGATCATCAAGCTGGCTAACATAACTGCAAAATTCTGTTTAATAGGTTCCTAAGACTGGTCTAAAAACACCATTTCGGGATGGAAGGCTAAGCCATGTTGCTGAAGATGTTGTCAAGTGGGCGAAGGTATATAAGTTTGGCATGATTACTTCTGTTGTTGTTGTCAATCAAGGAATTATACACCTATTCTTCTGCAGGATGGCTTGGAAAAAAGAGGCTTCAAGGAATCAGGGTTCCTTGATGAGGTGGCTGAGGTGGTAAAAACAGGTGCTTATTTAGAGTTCATGTTTTGTAGACCTATGTCATTTAGTCATTTAATTAAACTCTAACAACATTTTCTTTGTTGTTTTGATGAATAATGATGATTTTGTCATGTGTTCATGTTGGATGGTGATCATCCAATGCATGGCAGGTGTGACCCCTGCGGAGAAGCTTCTAGAGATGCACCAAGGGAAGTGGGGGCAATGTGTGGATCCTGTCTTTCATGAGCTACTCTATTGATCAACTGAATAATTATAGGTTCACCAACATCCTTTCTGGTTTATGGTCGTGCTCTTTTCTTTGGCCTTTGTTGGCCCTCCCTTAAACACTTCATGGTTCTTGGGTTTGCAATCCGACAGTTGCAATCCAGAAAAATAAAATCGTGTTGTATTGTGTACGTCCTTAGCACGATGCCCTATCTTGTCTAACTCATTGAATATGAGTAAGATCATTAATAAAGAATGAAGGGAGATTTATACATGAGTAATATTCTAAGTTCATTTAGATTATATTCTTATGCATATAGGTATTTGATTGTTATCATGATACAATGGAGCCCAAAAAATTTGCATTATGATCGTCCAAAAATAAATGGTTATAATTATTTGATTCATATTGATCCGCAAGTGTGCCATCAAGGTGCCACTAGCGCCCTAGAGGCCACCCCGCACATACATCCGGTGATTCGTTATAGTATGTTGTGTATGTACCCAAGCATTTCTAATAGCTTAAAGTTTGTAAGGCTTTATATATTAATTTTGACAATATTTCAACATATAGATATTTTTCAATTCCAACTTTACATTGCGAAAATAGCTTAGGAGATGACAATGAACGTCAATTTCAGGCTTCTTAATTCTACTTTTCCCTTCCACTCTCACATGACTCACACCCTCTTGGGGGTTGTATTCTCGAATAAGTGGAGTCTCCTAGGGTTTGTGGGGTTAAAAATAGGTTAAGTAAGGGTTAAGTTTATAGGGTTTTGGACGCTTAAAAATGAGTTTTTGTTGAATTATAATCGACCTTGAAAATTAGATAATCTTCTTTCTTTCATTTTTTCAAAATTATTAATTTATTGCTGAATTAATAAACTTTGTTTTGAAAGCATTTTAAAAGCACATGTGTTTTAAAAAGGATTTTATTTTTCAAAGAATGACATTCCCCACCCCAAATTAAGCAAATGCAGTTTGCTTTGAATATCACCAAAGCATTCGAATGCCATGGATCCAACCAAAGGAAGAGTTTACTACCATCCCCNTGTGGGGTTAAAAATAGGTTAAGTAAGGGTCAAGTTTATAGGGTTTTGGACGCTTAAAAATGAGTTTCTGTTGAATTATAATTGACCTTGAAAATTAGATAATCTTCTTTCTTTCATTTTTTCAAAATTATTAATTTATTGCTGAATTAATAAACTTTGTTTTGAAAGCATTTTAAAAGCACATGTGTTTCAAAAAGGATTTTATTTTTCAAAGAATGACATTCCCCACCCCAAATTAAGCAAATGCAGTTTGCTTTGAATATCACCAAAGCATTCGAATGCCATGGATCCAACCAAAGGAAGAGTTTACTACCATCCCCTGCCAGGCAGGTCTAGAAGGGGTCACAGGCGGGTCCTGGCGGCAGTGTTGCGGGTGGGTCCTTGCATGGTCTTAGGCTGGTCTTAGTCAGCTCTCAGTGAAGTCTTGGACGGTCCCGACAACTTGCTGGTGGGGCTTTTTTTATTTATTTTTTGACGTGTTCGCACAAGAGGAGGGAGGGGGATTCGAATTAGTGACCTTCATTTTATTAGGCGTAGTTCCGGCCAATTGAGCTACCTCTTAGGGACTAATTGGGCTTGTTGATTTGAGAATAAGGTGCTCAAACTCAAAAAATAGTTTATAGTTTTCAAAAATTGAAATAATTTTCTGAAAATTAAAAAGGTTTTTCCGGTTAAACCGAAAATATTTTCAGTTTACTATTATTTTTAGTTATACCAAACATTCAAACATACAAAATTATTTTACGCCAAAATAAATTAAAGCTAAAGCTTCGTTTGTTTCGACGCAAAATGCTTTCCGTCGAAAAATATTTTCAACATAAAATATTTTCCTGAAAACAAATTACGGTGTTTGGCGCATAGCGAAAATCACAATTTTTTTATTTTTTTTTATTTTATATATATTTTCATTAAATCATATTAAACTCTAAATTACGAAAATGTCTCGAACAAGTCTTAGAGGTGTCCTAATCGAGTCCTGCCGAGACCTCACTGCGACTCACCTAGACTTTATTAGAACCCCGCCGAGATCAACTCGGGACCTCGATGGGACCTACCCGGAACCTAACAGAGACATTTTCGTAATTTAGAGTTTAATATGATTTTGCATACACACCAAATACAGAAAAATGATTTCCAGGAAAGTGCTGAAAGCATCGAGTCCCAGCAAGGACCTGACTAGGACCCCACTTGATTTTTCGTACATGCCAAATACTAGAAAATGTTTTCTATAAATCATTTCCTGGAAAATGTTTTCCGCCAAACATATGTTCCAACTTTGAGTACCGATGGATCCCAGGCAGGTCCGGAAAAGGTCTCAGTGGGTTTGGAACAAGTCCTGTGCGAGTCCCGAGTGGATCCGGTCTAGTCCCAGTCAAGTCACAGGTAGGTCCCAGCGAGGTCCCAGGCAGGTCCGGTCAAGTCTCGGGAGAGTCTCGATCAAGTCCCGATGGGGTCACAAACAAGTTTCGGGCGAGTCCTGGGCAGGTCTAGTCGGATACTGGGCAATTCTCGACAGAGTCTCGAGTAGATCCGAGTGAGTCCCGACGGGGTGGTCAAGTCCCGGAGAGGTCACAGGAAGTCTTGACGGAGTCTGACGATTTGAGAATGAGATGTTCAGACTCAAAAAATAGTTTACGATTTTAAAAAATATAAAAATTAAAGAAAATTAAAGAAAAATATTCGATCAAACTAAAAATATTTTCGATTAACTATTGTTTTACTTTTCACCAAATACCCAAAAGTACAACAAAAAAAAAATCTGAAAATCATTTTACGGCCAAACAAAAATAACATCAAGTTCTTCGTCTCAATGGTGGGCTGCATGTGCATCCCGTTCATCAAGGTAAGTGTGCGTTTCAAGGAAACGTTGCTATGAAAATGTACATATTGGCCAAATATATTTAGGCCTGTAAATGAGCCGATACACTCGACAGCTCGGCTCGAGCTCGGCTCGATTAAGCTCGAATTGAAATCGAGCTCGATACTGTTTAGCTCGGCTCGTTACTGTACAAGCTCGCTCGATTAGCAAATGAGCCGAGCTCGACTCGCCCGACTAAACTCGACAAGGGCTCGTGAGCTCGACTCGTGAGCTCGATTTCATTCATAAATGAATAGATTAAATGATTATTAATTAAGTAATGTATTTCTTACCATTTATAAATTATAATCACATTAATGTATACAAACTTAAATGACCTTAATGTATCTCTTTAGGGTGTGACAAATAACAATTGACATTATATACAATAATACAAACTTAAATGTTATATTAATTAATTGTATAAAATTAAATTAGTTTAACTTAGTTGTATACTTATAAATTAATAAATTATAATATATATTTATATATGATATGTTTATTATCTACAATATATGATATACATCATATACTAACTTAACTTTAACAAATAACAACTAACAAGTAATAAGTATCAAGTAAAGTATAGAGATAAATTATATCATTACTTGATATGAATATTAAAATTATCTCAAATTTAGTAACTAGGCTCTAAGAATCTAAGCAATTAAAAAACATAGGTGACAATTAGAAAGTTAGTCAACAATGTGCAGTTAATCAATNCAGAAAAAGTGTTCCTACGTGTGTGAAGTAAGTGATGATTTACATTATCTCTAAAATAAAAATAAAAAATAAAAAAAGAAATGATGATTTACATACAAGCGCGAGTGATAGAATTTTTTAATATAAAATATATATTTTTTATTAAAAAATTTTGACGTCAGTAACTATTCATTCATGCTAATTATATGTTTAATATTACTCGTATAAAATAAATTTAAAAAAGGAGTGGACCGAATAATTTGATTAATGATATAAATATATATATAAATGAAAAAAAATAATTTATAGTTAATTTTTTATTTAAATAACAATAAAAAATAATTAATGTGATGTAATTAATTTTAACATAAATTTTTTTATCTTTTGGGTCTGATCAGTCAAGTCCTTTGGCAATGGAGTGAGCTTAAAAAAAAAATTCTCAAAATCAATCATAATATTTTTATTTACAGATTAAATTTTGTATTTTTTATACAAAATATTTTTATTTTTTCCCCGAGTAACAATCAAATGTGCTACGGGTGTACTTATGTGCTACAGGTGTACTTTCTCATGTCCTTTCCTTTCCAAACATAAAACCTCAGTACTGCAGCTATGATGGTTCCTCAGAGAGTTGAGTAAGAGAGAGATAATGCAGTCTGGAGGACCAGTCTGGCCTTACTAACTGCTCTTCAATTGCACTCATTTGTCGCTTCTCTGTTCTTTTAAATCCTCAACTTCTCTGTTTTCCCATCATGAACTCCATTTTCTTAAACTCTCAGTCTGGGATTTTCTTCTTTCAGGTTTCAGATTTAAACCAAGTATTTTTAAGGTACGTTTTGTAACAAATTTCTTGGTTTTCTTGCTTCTTTTCCTTTAAATATAGTTAATTATTCATGTTATATATATGTCCTGCTTCATAATGAATCAATAGTTTAGCAAGTGCATATAATGGATTGGTGTGAATTAATTAATATCAATGGTATGGTGCATTCCATACATGACACAAAATTTCAATCCATGTAATTGGTTTCTTATTCAATCTGGGTTAAGCTATGATATCATAATGGTAGCCAATGAGACGATGAGGGTGGAAGCAGCAATTTACCATACACAAACGGATGATTTTGTAGAAGCACCAACTTACCATTTGCTGCCGGCAGGGTGGTCTTTGATTTCCCAGTTGGAAAATATGTTGATTCTCACTTTATTGCTAGAAGCAGGATTCTCTGTCTCACTCTGATGTACCTGCGCGTGGCAAAGTGGCGTATCCACCTCTTTGCTTTGGTTTCTTATTGGACCGTTGCCATTCTATTTTGTTGTAATATTATAGTAGTGTAATATATGCATCTATGCATTGAGATATATATGGTAATTTATGTAATTGTTATAGTGTTTGGATTAGCAATTGTATCATGTAGAATCAATGTTAATTTGCCCAGTTAAAAAATAAGGAATCTGTTAATTTTTGTTTAGTTGAGTTTGGATACCCTTCTACAGCCTAACTCAAGCTCTATTTTACATAAAAATTTTGTTCGAGTTCGAACATTTAATACTTGTGTACACTCGACTCGATCACAACCCTAATAACCCTAATGTTGAGGTTTGTAATCATGGCTTCACGAGTTTTAACTGACAAGGTTGCATTCATTTCTTTTGTTCTGATTGCAGCATGGCACTCCTTTCCCAGCCAGGCCAAGCACATTTCATGGCTTATGGGGTGAAGAGAAATATGGTGGCATCTAATAAGAAGGAAACTCATGTTGGTTTTCCTTCCTCATCTCATTTAGATAAAACTTGGGTTGGAAGGAAACAAGGGCATAAAGTGATTGTTGCAGCAACCGCCACTGAGGCCAATGTATTTCCTACAGAGCCACTGACAAAAGAGGATCTTGTAGGATACTTTGCCTCTGGGTGCAAGCCTAAGGAGGAATGGAGGTATGTAATTCATGCAGAGAGGCATTGTGCCAATTGAAGATGCTTTGGTAGATTTATGCCTGTTTTAGTTACATTTGAGACACAAGTTTGCTATTGCATTCTGCTTTGTTTATTTTTCCTACGAATTCGGTATTGACATATAAATTTTTTACATGCTTTCTTTAGTTTCCCCTTCTTTTCCTTTGTTGAAATGTAAGGCCATGTAGTGGAATATTTGGTTTTGACTGGTATTTTGCAGGAAAAGGAAATTTATCCTAGACCCCCTGGCCCAGACTAGTATATTTGGTGAAAAGTAGTGCTAGAAAGATCTTGTCTTCCTAAATGTGATGTGGCTTTTAAAATCACCATTAGATTTGAAATAATTTATTGGTGATTTTAAAAGTCACGTCACATTTTGGAGGACACAAGGACGGCTTTAGTCTTCTTTCTAGCATTACTATTTGGTGAAATGCACCTCGTCTGAAATCTTTTCATTTCTTGTATTGAAGATCCTGGCTTGACACTAAATAATTAGTTGGCAAATATTATCTTTCCCTGCCTGATGAACCACTTTCATCTGCACTTGTCAATTGTGTGATTTGTTACTCTGGTCCCTGCAGAATAGGAACTGAACATGAAAAGTTTGGTTTTCAGTTAAGAACATTATGTCCCATAACATATAAACAAATAGAAGAGTTACTCAATGGTGTTGCTGCAATATATGATTGGGGCAAAGTAATGGAAGGTGACAACCTTGTAGGACTCAAAAAGGTAAACTGTAACTGTTTTTTATTACTATTATTATTGTCAATAATTTTGAACTTGTATTGGAATCTTTGTATGTCAACAAGACTTTCTCAATTTAAAGCAATATATGATTGTGGAACAGGGTAAGCTAAGCATATCATTGGAGACTGGTGGTCAACTTGAGCTTAGTGGGGCACCTGTCAAAACATTGCATGAAACTTATGCCGAGATTAAATCACACCTATGTCAGGTCAGTTGAAATAATCCTACTCTAGTATATCCATGAAGCGGCAAGCTTGTAAAAAAACAAGTATCTTCAAGTATAGCATTCCTTTTTTTGTATAGGTTTTTATTTTTTTTGGTGGGTGAGTGTACTATGTTTGTTGTTGTGATAAATAGTTTTATTTGAGTCATTTCTTGTAATTTTTTTTAACCTAATTCATGTTTATGTCAAATTTAGTTTCTATGAAAAGTTGTAGATAAAGAAAAAGGACAGAATAAAGAAATGCATAAGAATTTATATGTTTATTTGATAATTTCTTCTGTATATATAGTAGTGGGGTCTATATATAATATTATGTGCGCATGTATATAGTATAGCATGCCAAGGTGAGGATTCCTGTTATATTAGGCTGCCTGAATTTCATTATAAATTAGGCTACCTGAATTTCATAAAAAAATTGGCAGCCTAAAAGAGGGGGACTGTGGAGTCCACCTACCTCGAACAACCTGACCCACCTTCCCGGGGCATGTGGTCCCTACAACTCCCTTTCTTTTAGACTGTCCGAATTTCTATAGCATGGAATTCCAATCGGTTTTGTAAAATCACTGGCCACTCTAATCGCGAATGGCTATTCTAACATATCTTACTCATTGATAGATTAATATCTTCTGATTATTATCATATACCCTAAGAGACTCGATGATTCAATGAGAAATTAGTATTTCTTACTTTGAGTTTTCATTCCTTCATAAATTTATTTGTTTATCTATTAATTCTTTTGATGTTATGAAGAATCTTTATGTTATTGAACTAAATAATAGACTTCATATGTTAATTTTTATAGGTGAAAGTTGTTGCAACAAAAATGGGAATTGGATTCTTAGGAATAGGTTTCCAGCCCAAAGCGGGACTTAAGGACATGCCTAGGATGCCCAAGGTATGTATTGTATACCTCTTTTCAACTGTTCGAGTTTGAGGGAAGTACTCAAATTAGTTAGTTGGCTATAAAGGAAAGATATTTAAGATGGAATGAGGAAAATATTCTCATGGATGGAATATAATGGATTACTCTAAATGAAGATAGACACAATTTGTCCACATGCACTATATGTCCGATCTTCAAACAAGAGATTAGGGCTCAATAAATTTTATACATTTTAACCCAAAATGATTGGCTCAAATGGTAAGGGTCTTGGTCTTGGTGGCTTCCCCATCAGCTCTACAATTCGAATCTCATTTGTAACATCCCACCCCAATGACACAATATTGTCCACTTTTAGCTCCCCCGAACCAAACTTCCTAGGAGATCACTCATTCCAGTACTACTCTCGCATGCATGCTTAATTGCGGAGTTTTGATAGGTTCATAGTCATCATGGCTTTAAAACGCATTATGTCAAGAAGGGTGCGAGTATACATATAAGCACATCCCCATCCTCAGGCGATGTAGGACGCCACAATCATCCCCTCTTCGGACCTAACGTCCTCACTGGTGACGTTCATGGGCTTGTGCACACTCTCCCCATCTTAGGCTGGGCAATGGCTCTGATACCAAATTGTGAGTGTTCCACATTGCCTGAATATGAAGATGGGGATGTGCTTATATGTATATTCACATCCTTCTTGACAACAACGCATTTTAAAGCCATAATGGCCATGATCCCATCAAAACTCCGCAGTTAAACGTGTTTATACGAGAGTAGTACCATGATAGGTGAACTCCTGAAAAGTCTGGTTTAAAGGAGCCAAAAGTTGATAATATTGTGTCATTGGGGTGGGACGTTACATCTTTGGGTGCAAACAATTTATTGGGGCCATGCGCGCCCGTGAAACCAGAGTCTTACCCAATCTATATGGAGTGGGCACTTTGCACAGGTTTGGAGTTTTTCCGACAGGGCTAGGTATACGAAGTAGCTCTGCCTTAAAGGGATTCTCGTCATTAAAATTTAAAATATATATGTGGCATGAGGAATTAGAATGATTACAAGCCTTGAACCATTTGATATTCTTCTACTTCCCTGTACTTGTGCAGATCAGGGACAAAAATGCTATTGTCTTTGCCATTGATAGTTATCTACTGGGTTGCTAATATGTGGAAGATGTTGCACTTGTGACCTCCGTATCATGAAAAAAATTCCATTTGCAGACCTTCTCATCTGATACAACAGATGAAGCCACATTGCATTTACATCAGTTGATTTTGATCTTTGGAGTTTTGATCAATTTCATTTCTCTAAACTTGTTTTTTGTACTAACCAGACTTCCCATTATCTCCTTTTGAGCTTTGTTTTCTGATTTTCATGTGCACAGGCTTATTCCTGAGGGTATTTTATAAACATGTGTTATGTTCCTAGTTGTCAAAATTTGTTAGTTTAATCCCCTTTTTATTCTTACCAGCATGCATGTTGATTACGTTATTTCTATTTGCGCCCTATACCTCCCAACATTTCAATGGTGCCATTTTTCATTGTTACTATTCTGTTTCAGCCTTTGGGAACTTGGATATCTTGTTTACTGATAAGAGTAATTTGCTTCAGCCACATCTAGAGATTTTAGCGAGATACTTTGATAAAGATGGCCCAGTTGGAATCGATACAATGTGTAGGACATGCACTGTTCAGGTCAGATGAATTTTACTCTGTTGATTGTGAGGCCTTAGAAAGGAATGCTCTTGAAGGCTGGCAAATTTTAATAACTCAATATGCCATTCCTTGATTTTTGATGCAAAGGTTTATCTTTCCAATATAAGCATATTTCTTCTTGTTTCAAATGGAAAATGATGAAATCGAAATTCAAACCTTATAGGTTAATCTGGATTACAGTTCAGAAGCTGACATGATCAGAAAATTCCGTGCTAGTCTGGCTTTGCAGCCTGTGAGAAACTTTGATTCTTTTTTTTTTTTTTTACTAGAGAATTTTCTGGTTCCATGGGATCTAACTAGTGCAACAAATAAGACAGATAGCAACAGCACTATTTGCAAATTCACCTTTTTCTGAGGGAAAGCCAAATGGTTACCACAGCTTGAGAAGGTTTCTAAAAGTTACCAAAGATCTTTTTTCACGTATATTATATCATTTATGTGCTTCTGTATTGATTTTTGTTCGATTAAACAGCCATTTATGGACTGCTAATGATAAAAGTCGTATTGGCATGCTTCCCTTTGTTTTCGATGACTCCTTTGGGTAAGTTCATCTTGTTTTTACTTTCAAAATATTGTTCTAAACATCTAAATATATACAAAACATTTCTTCACAATAAGGGTTGTCATCAAGTAGTACTCCTATTCTACTAAGTAGCAACTTAGTTCCTACTTATTTGTAATTGCATCAACATAAATTTTCTATCATTGAGAAAATTGTGGTTCTTCTTTATAAGGAAATATCTTCTTTTTTAGCAGAGTTTTATCGGTTAGTAAAATTGATTGTATCTGATGGAACCATTATGTTTATGCTTAACTTTTGGTGCAGGTTTGAGCGATATGTTGATTATGCTCTTGATGTTCCAATGCTTTACATTTACAAGGAAAAGAAATATATCGACTGTGCTGGAATGTCATTCCGGGTTTCCATCTATCCTTTCTAGTCTGTTGCAATAAGGATTTCATCAGTAGCCATGCTCTTCTTTCCTCCTACGTACATAATTTTTATTAAATCTTGACAATACTTTCATCCTAAGCTAGTAATTTAGTCGAGACATGATGCTGGCCGTTTTATTGTTTTCCAGGACTTTATGGCAGGAAAACTTACTTGTCTCCCGGGTGAGTTGCCAACCATCAATGATTGGGAGAATCATTTGAGAACATTATATCCTGAGGTGATCAAGTCTCTGAAGTTCCAATATTTCCTGATTTTTGTGCCTAACTTAAGCTATAAGTTACTGTCTTTGTTCAGGTTCGGATGAAGACATTCTTAGAGATGAGGGGTGCTGATGCAGGGCCTCTAGCAATGTTATGCGCTTTGCCAGCATTTTGGGTAATGTCTAGCTTGCATAGATTTTTTTTTTTTTTATCAACTTTCTCATTCCACTAACTTCAGCTCATTCTCATTTTCTTCTTAATGTCAGGTAGGTTTACTATATGATGAGGTTTCACTTCAAAATGTTCTAGACTTGATAGATGATTGGACCACAGAAGAACGAGAGATGTTGAGGAATATGGTAATACAAATATGAGACAAGCAAATTAAATGGTGATCATCAAGATGACTAACATAACTGCAAAATTCTGTTTAATAGGCTCCAAAGACTGGTCTAAAAACACCATTTCGGGATGGATTGCTAAGCCATGTTGCTGAAGATGTTGTCAAGTGGGCGAAGGTATATAAGTTTGGCATGATTGCTTTTGTTGTTGTTGTCAATCAAGGAATTATACACCTTTTCTTCTGCAGGATGGCTTGGAAAGAAGAGGCTTTAAGGAATCAGGGTTCCTTGATGAGGTGGCCGAGGTGGTTAAAACAGGTGGGAAAACAAAGAGAAATGTTATTTTTTTCTTCTCTCATCCATCTCTATCTATATTTTTCAAATCCATTATTGGATAATGTGGGTTCTACAGATTCAATATTGGATTTGAAAGAAAGATGGATGGGGGATTGATGGAGGAGCTAGTGTTTCTCAAAAGTTTCAACTGATGCAATATTTAACTTAAATGGAAAATATAATATGGAGTTAATGTCCAAACACGCCATTTAAGCAGTTAGAAAATACTAATTTTAGTCATTTAACTAAATTCTAACAACATTTGAATTGTTGTTTTAATGATGATTTTGTCTTGTGTTCATGTTGGATGGTGATCATCCAACGCATGGCAGGTGTGACACCTGCTGAGAAGCTTTTGGAGATGCACCAAGGGAAGTGGGGACAGTGTGTGGATCCTGTCTTTCATGAGCTACTCTATTGATCAACCGAATAATTAGGCTCACCAACATCCTTGGGTGCATGTACTCCTAGTTGCAAATTTTTTCACAATCGTCTCCGCTTTTGAACATACGTATCTCACATTACGGAAACTACATACATTTTGGTGTTCTGTGATTGTTGTCTTACCATAATTGTGATCTTTGCACAACATTAAAAAAATCAAAGCAGCATGATTTTATATCTAACTGAATTATTAGATAGTCCTCACACATGCATTTTCAATTAAAATTTACAAATAACAAGCACTATTTTAGACTCATTCTACTAATATTAGGGTGATATGACAATGGGGCTTCTCACTCTATGATTTCCATTTTCTTCAACTCAGACAAGTTCTCCAAATGAAACCTCTCTTTCCCTAGTCCCTTCATAACTTAGAGTGACTGTATATGACTGCTTCTCATGCTCCTTTCCAAAGATCAATGTCTGGTGAAACCATCACTTTTGACTCTACTATACTGGTGTTTTCATCGTCACCTTGTAAGTTGCAGCACCTTCTCCAACAGTAGTAACTGTTCTTTGAAATTTTTGAACAATTGATGTTCTATAATTGTTAAAGGATAAAACAAATGCTGGATAGTTGAAATCAAAAGACGGACTTGAGCGATTATAATTTTTTGACCCTGTAATGCTCTCAATTTGCTTCTCAGTAAAGTTCGTAGAGCACAAGAGATTCACATAATCTTGTGGGGTTGCATCGTAAATTAAACCCGGATCAAGTGCTTGATTTGGGCGAATCTGACCAGCTCCCATGACAAAAGGTGAAGCAATTGAGTTATTCCTATTATCCTTAATTGGGCTATGAGTATTATCATATGGATCAGCAGTTGTCATAATGGCAGATCTAATGGCAGTTGGACTCCATTGTGGATGTGCTCCTTTTAGAAGTGCAGCTACTCCTGAAGCATGTGGGCAAGCTATGGACGTCCCAGACAAAATGTTATAACGACTAAGGGCGCTCTATTTCGTAGGCCTTTATTTATTTTACTATTTGGCGGCCATGCACCCAATACTAGCGAACCAGGTGCCATTACATCTGGTTTCAAGATACCTAAAAACTCCGATAAAATTAGAACGATACAAAAAAGATTTGCATGGCACCCTCTGTGCAAGGATGACACGCATAAATCAAGAAATAGGCCAAATTTTATTCCAAAAACAAAAAACAAAAAACAAGATACCTGGAAATTGTGAAGGACGACCTCTTAATGCATTACCAGCTACAGTTGGTGCAGGCTTTATTCCTACAATGGTCTGGAAGAATTTCATCTCAGCCAAAGGCCTCGGAGTGGATTCTACGTATTCGAGTAATTTAACTGCATCAATTGACGTGATTAGCATGCAGGAACATGGTGTGTCTCGTATAGATTCTATTTCATATGAAATAGAATTGTTCGCAATAAATACAGCTCCGAGTTCATTTGACTTGGCAATATTTTCAATTTGATGTGAAAGAGGAAGATATCCATGGCAAATGATTATGCCATAAGGGATCTTGTCTAAGGTCTTGTCACACATCAACCGCCTCCTGTCATAAACCAATGTTAGGTTTTGCCTTAATGCATTGCCTAAGAAAATGGTCCATCCAGTAATGACCAACCCACTTTCTAGAGCCGAAGTTCCAGCAAACCAACGATCAACAGTGCCTGCTGTGGTGGTTAAGACCCATGGGTAATCATTGCTTATGATTTGATTGCCTGAGCCTCTATAATTTCCAGCTGAAGTTGAAACCAAGACTCCTTTCGCCATAGCAGCAAATGAAGCACTTGCTAAAGGATCCTTATGTAGTGGCTTTTCGTTGGATTACCCATAGAAATGGAAATTACATCAACGCCTTCAGAAATGGCTTGTTTCATAGCAGCAACTGCATCAGAGGCGTATGTTCCTTCGTCCCAAGAAACCTTGTAAATGGCTAGCCTAGCCCGTGGTGCAACACCTTTTGCTACTCCAGAAGCATAGCCAAAAAAAAGTTGCACCATTTACATAATTTCCTGCAACAATGGAGGCAGTACAAGTCCCATGCCCTCTAGTATCCCTAGCAGAATTCATGCTAATCGTGATGCATGTTGCGATTATTAATTAGAAATTACACCCTTATTGAAATACCTGGCTCCAATGACCTTTGCATTACACGACAAGGAGTTGAAGTTTTGTCCTACCTCACATGTTCCATTCCACTTGTTTGGAAGGTTTTTAGGCATTCCTTTGTCATTGAAGCTCTCACTCTCAGGCCACACTCCAGAGTCGATGACACCAACGATGACATCTTCGCCGTATTTCGAAGTCGGCCATAGGCCTGTGGAAGGATTGCGGGAGAAGAACTCAGGTGTGTAAGTGGTATGAAGTGTGAGAATCCTATCTCTATAAGCTGAGATGAACCCCAATGAGTTTCTTAATGCCTCTAGTTCATGTGCAGAAAGGAGAGCACAAAAACCACCAAAAGCATGATCATAAGTATAAATAAGTGATGGTGAGGATTGGTCGTAACTATCGAATGAGGCAGGATTTGTATACTTGAGAGAATCAATGGTGGAGGAGTACCAATTGTGATGATTAGTGAAGACTTTAGGCATGAGGGACGTGTCCATGTGGACAATATGTGTAGTCCTTTTCAATGAGATTGATTTAACATGTAAAGTTAAAAACACAAGCAAGAATAAGTATGGAAGAAGAACTACTAACCCCATAATTGTTTTAAATTTAGTGACCAAAAATTTAGCTTAGATTTATTAAATAGGCTATGTATCTATTTATTACAAAATATTGCAAGGCTAACCTCCGTTTAAATTTTTAACTCTAATTGGTTATTTACAACTACATGCATGTACTGTTAAGTTAAACTACTATAGATTACAAAACAAGTTTTCTTTTCATATGATTAGAAGGTTAATTAGACTCTTTAGATGTTAGAAACACACACTTGAATTGCATATGTTCATGGAAAGAGAGGCTAAAGAAAATTCATATATAATTCTTATTTTTTAAGAGATTGTCTCTAACTTAATTTAAGATTTTTTAACTTGTTAGGCTATATAGCAGTCCACCATTTTAGCATAACAATATTCTTTTTACAAGCCTAACATAGTAGACAGTCCCATTCATTTTACTTCAAAAAATTTGCCAATGGCCTTGCATCTTATAAGATAAATAAAAGGAAATTTATATCTAAACATTTTGGGTAAGCACACTAAAATTTTAAAATTCGTAATTTTTTTTTTTTTTTTTTACAATTTACTCTCTGGGTCAATCGAAATGACAATAAAATTCTTGCCGTCAAAATTTTTTAACAGCCGTTAGTCTGGGTCAAAACGCACCGTTTTACCTTATTAAAATATTAATTTTTTAAAATTTAAAACTAAAAATTAAAAAAATAAATAATTAAAAAACAAAAAAAAACAAGCCACCCATTTGCCTGGGGTGGTTTGGCCACCCCCGACCGGTCTGTTATCTTTGTAACCTCTTTTTTATTTGAATGAATGCTATTCTGTTACAAAATTAAAATTAAAATTAAAAAAAAAAAAAAAAAGACGGACAGACAAAACTAGAGGATGTGTTCAGACAAATGAGATGCATGCGTTTATTTAATTAGTTGGATATCCGGGCACTACTGGAAATGCTAGCCTGCTCACAAACCATTTCAGAGGTCATAATCATAAAGCACAATATCCATTAATTGTCTTTGTCAAGGTAAAGCAATGTGACAAAAGAAAACCTGAGGGTGATCATTGCAATTTAGGTAGTATTAATTTATATTAATGACATTTTATTTAATTAATTAATTAAATCAAATATCATTATTATAGCAACGTTAGGAGTACTATGACTCATTCCACTATAAGTATTCACTTATGCATTACACGTGGCATGTTTATGATCCTTCAAGAATCAATAACTTTTCAAGCCACTCTATATATGCTTCTTTTAATTTTTTTACTTAATTTTATGATGAAGAAAAAAAAAAAAAAAAAACCCTAAGGATTATAAATTTATAATGTGTGGGTTACTAGTGCTTTCGAGTCATTAATTCTTTTACTCATAGCTTGTTTGTTTATGTTAGAATATATTAATTATACAATTAAATCAACTATTTCTTATGTTTCTAAGTTATGGGGATACGCAATGATTTAACATGGTATAAGATCAAATGTCTTGATTTCAAACTTGGCTCATTTCCGTTGTATTAGAACAGGCATTTAGTTCAATTAATGTTAACTTTATCATCACTTTTCATTTTAATTAAATATTTCACATATTAGATCTCATTTATTACATGAGGGTTTGAGATGACATATGAGGGGGAATGTTTACATATTAATAAAATAATTAAAACAACAATTTCTTATTAATTTAAGCTTTTGAAATAAGTGGTGATTTAACATAGTATTTTAACAAAGGTCCTAAATTCGAACATTACCTCCGTAATTTACCTATCATTTAATTTAGTTAAATATTTCACGTGTTGAACTTCACTCAATAAAAAGTTAGAGCCCACACGTCACATCTTGAGCTTAATTTAATAGAAAGTTTGAACCCACACATAAGGAAATTAAAATATTAAAATATCAATTAAATAAGTAAATTTTCATATCCTACTAACTTAACCTTTTAAGATAAAAAAAATTTAACAATCTCAATAGAAAACTAATCGAATTCTAGCCTTTTTTTCTAAGCCCCAAGAGCCCGTTGTTATAACCAAACAATCAAAGGACAGAATGGATTGAAGATTGGATTGTAAATAGAATAGCATTTTCTCTTATTTGTTTCATTAGTAAATGTTTTTATAACATCCAATATATATTGGCTTTGCCCAAAACTGAATATTTAGTTTCATGGCCTTTCATCTCTTGCATGTGGAAATTTTGTATTAATTTCTTAATACAAAATTTCCAATAAATTAAAACAGAATTATCTTGTATATATGGTTCTAAAAAAAATTATGACAAGATATGTGAAATCTGGTTCCTCTTGTATTAAGGTGTTTTGGTTAAAAATCCAATCAATTTAGGCTACATGCCTATCCGATCACTTTTAGTACGTGTTCCAAACGCCTTTAACAAATTAATAAGACACTAAAATGAGGATTATGTTGACAAGACAAGACATTATCTACTTGTTACACAAAAATTCTAATATATATATATATTAAGATAAAGGGGTCCTTAACAGTCAATTTTTTATGTTTTCATGCAGTTGGAGGATGTTAAAATTATTACTTTTTTTTTTAAAAAAAAAAAATTATATTAGAAAGGCATGGGTAAGCAGTCCAAAATTTTTAAATCCTTAAGTTTTTTATTTTGACAAATTACTTCTTAGGTACGTCGAACCTTACAATAAAATCCATCTGTCAAATCATCATATGATTTATGGTGAATCATCATCATACCATAGGGAATTGAATACTAAATTTAGGATGATCAGATCTAATTTAGGTGATACCATCTCTAAAGGGTTAACCTTTCACCCTTAGGTTTTAGTTTTGAATCCAAAAATAAGTTTTAAAGCATTATAACATAAATATTAACTCATAAAAATTAATTTATTGGCAAAAAAAAGTACTACAATTTTATTTTTTCTTAAATCATGTTTTACGTAAGTTTGGGAGAACTCAAGAGAACACTATGGGGAGAACCCCTAGCAAACCTCATATATATATATAATCATTAGTTTGGTGAGCCAAAATGCTAAAATTAATATTTTTTTTAATCTCCGTCTTCTTAAAATCATCAAGTGATTAAATTTATTTATTCCTATCAGCTTAAGTTTTTATGATAACTGACAATTTAACATGGTATCAGAACTAAAGGTCTTGAATTCGAACATTGACTCCGTCAAATGACCTTCCATTTAAATTAAATATTTCACATGTTGGACCTCACTTATTAAAAAGGAATTTGAGTCCATACATGAGAGGGGGTGTTAAAGTAATAATTAAGTGATTAAATTTATTTCTTCCTATCAATTTAAACTTTTAAGATAAGTGGTAATTTAATACATCTGGCTCTCCAATTTGATGAGCCAAATGTAAATACTTTGAAAAAATTAATATCAGTTTGTAAGAAATTTGTTCTCTAAACTAAGAAATTGTGAAATTTTTTTTTTTTTTTTGCTAAAATAAATAGTAAATTTAAATAGTAGAAAGATAATGTTTTATTAGGTTTTTGAAATGGACTGGCCGGCTTTGGACACTTGAAACAACATGTGGAGGCGGCTGGATATATTGTAAGGAAAATACTAGACATCCCAACACTTTTTTCCAAATCCTCTCTCTCGAATGATCTGGTCCATTCAATAAATAAATAGATATATATATTTAAATAAATGTGGGGTCCAGATCATTCGGAAAAGGGAATTTGAGAAAAAGTGTTGGGATCCCGAGCGGCTCTCATATTGTAATGGCTTAAAAGTGATCAAGAATCTTCACAACCTTGTGCCGTGTACTGTTTGGTTTTTTATTCATCTCTAGACATGATTATGCCTCTACATGGGCCGCTCATCATACACTTTGCTTTAAGGTTTCTTACGACCAAAAGAGAAAAATAATGGCAGGTTTTATCATAAACAAACCCCGACAAAACAAATCTTTAAAGGTTCTTTCCCTTTTGGCCCAAACTAATAATAATAATTAATAATAAAAAGTATTCACACACTTGTATGGCTGAGGTAAATAATAATATAAAAACAATGAATAATGAACACATTCATCAGAATCACCGCAAAGAAAAAGCAGTATAAGGCGTGGCATACAATAATTAATTCAGAACCTCGTATACATAATATATATATATAATGAAAAAAACACCAAATTAGTCATTTTCTTACAAGGAGAAAAAATTAAGTAGGACAAAAATTTATTGCAAATTAAATTGAAAGAATTTATTATTCTAATTTAGTCTCTAAAAGTGCTTTAATAATATGTGTTTTTCATATATTTTTTTAAATTTCATTAATAAATAAATAAAAACTTTTCTTTTCTTTTTTTTATAAAAACAAGGGGTAATTAATAATATTAAGAGAATTTTCTTGAATTTCGTTTTTTTTAAAAAAGGTTATATCCTAATTAATTAATTAATAATATAATTATATTGTATTAAGGTAAGTATATATTATGTAAGCCAAGCAATTTAACTAATCTCATCCGCCAACAATATAGAAAGTAGTCTCCAAGGGAATAGTTTAATCGGTTGTGAACTACGGCTCATAAAACAGATGTCACTAATTCGAATCCACTATTTTTCTTGTGTGAACATGTAAAAAAAAAAAAAAAAAAAACAAAATAGAAAGTATATCTACTTTCAATTGAGGGGACCTCATAAAACGATAACAAAGTAATATCACCAAACAAATATTCATTTTTGCAGTATCAAAATTCAAAATCATTTATCCTTTCATTGCCTATTATTGAGTATTGCATGCATTAATTTCTCCGACAACGACAAGAGTAAACAAAAATGACAATTGACAACTAATATGTAGGGTTTTCTGTTTCGGTTTTGCACTATAGTAGATGTGAAAAAAAGGGAGAATGTTTTTTTTTTTTGGAAAAAGTAAAAAAGTAAGAATGTTTGGTATAGAAAAATGAAAAATTTTGTTTTATAGTAATTTTTTTATTTGAAGAGTAATAAAAGTGATGTAATGTAATGTTAAAAGTAAGAGAATGTTGAGGAAATGAAATAATTGAATGTAGAACCCCCAAACAGTACAAAACTTGTTTTAGTGCAAAACGTTTAACAAACACAGCAGTAGTTGTTGGTCGTGTATGTATGACGTTTGCGATTACGACATACTAATTGGCTTTGCGATATTATTTGCCACTTTGCAATATAATGTTGGGGTAGGACTGTGTCAGATTATGACTTAATTAGTTTTGAGCATTGTCTGTAGTTCTCATTGTTTAGACTCCTTTTAACATATTTCTAGTGGGTAAGCAATATTATAGTAACGCCAAAGTAAAGTAGGTACAATTGGTTGTCCTTTCTCTAAAGACTACCATTTTAATTAATAAAAAATAAAAAAATAAAAAATAAAAATAAAAACTCTTTTTGGCGATAAACATGAGTATTTATAAGAGTATTTTAAGTAGGGTTGCTAGTTTAATTATTCAAAATATACTTTGTTTTTAATTTTAGTTATTAATTTTTTAATATAAATTCATTTTTTTAAACATTGTTTTTTAATCCTCTGTTTTCATCATTACCTAGCTCTCGTCTCTCTCATCTCCAGCAGCCATCGCTGGTGATTCTAGAGGGTTAAAATGTAACATCAATGAGAATTCTAGAAGGTTAAAGATAATGAACCAAGAAAAGTTGATGTTACATGCATCTAAAAGGAGCAAATAAAGCCCTCCTTTGGTTGGAGGAGTATCCAAAACTCCAGTGATTTAGTCCACGAAGGCTTTGGTTGGGAATGAGAAGACAATATATCCGAATTTGGGAAGATAAGTGGATCCCTACTCCATCCACATTTAAGGTGCAATCACCTCCACAAGTGCTTGACCATAGTTGCTAGCAACTGCTAGTCGGCTTATTGATGGGGAGATGAAATGGTGGAGGCAACCATTGTTGGAACAGACTTTTTCAAGGGAGGTCAACCAAGTGGCTCACGTCCTAACTCGTCTGGCTGCAACATAAAATATGGATAGAGTGTGGCTTAATGACCCACCAGATCGTATTCGTGCGATTCTTGAAGCAGAGCAATCTGCTGTCTTTTTTGACTTGATTTATAATGAGAAAACAGTGCTATCTTTTTCAAAAAAGAAAAAAGAAAAAAGAGAGCAAATACCAAAACGAAGTTTTGAATAAATTTTAAATTTAAATTGAGTTGAAGAGTTTTTATTTTTTTAATTTAGTTTATTAAATTGTCATTTGTCCTTAAAATACGTAATTCTTAGGTGCAGCTTGTTACAATAATTTCCATATTAGCTTGAATTAGTTTCCTTGTACAGTTGTACATCTATCATCGATTCCCTACCTCAGGTAACCCACTTTGTCTTGTTTACAACACCTTAATTTCACACATTTTTAATAATTAAGATGAGCATGTTACAAATGTTTTTTTTTTTTTGACATGTCTACACAAGAGAGGGGAGGGGTCAGGGGGATTCAACATAGTGACATCCACTTCATTAGGCGTAGTCCCAGCCGATTGAGCTACCTACATATGTTTTTAGAATATGTGTTAGAACATGTAATTCTCACAAGAATTTTAAAAATAAAATATATGCTCTAATAAAAAAATGTTAATTTAATAGAATGAATTAAAAAAATTTAAAAAAAAAAAAAATCTTTAACCCAATTTAGAAATAGACATGCTCCTAAACTTTTTTCATGCGAGAACATTCACAATATATATGAAAAAGTAAGAAACAATTTCTTTTGACTATGAATACGAATGATTTTTATTTTTCTCTTTTGTACCTTAAAAAAAGATTTTTTTTTTAAATATTACTTTTATAAGTAAAGGTATTTTAATAAATTTAGTTGAAATCTTATTTGAAACTTGGTCAATTTGTGTATTATCACCACAAAAATAATAATAAGAATGATGATTCGATCCGAGCTGCTTCTTATATTATGATAATACTTTTTTTTTTCTTTTTTTTACAACGATGATTATTTTTTATTCATTTTATAAAAATAGATCATGTTGCTTTAACAAAGTAATATCATAAATATAATAAGAAATTTCTTCCATTCAAATTTAATTTATACTTTATTTAACTCTTTGAATGTCATTGTCTCAATTAATTTCCAAATATGCAACATATTTCGACGAATCACGTCTCTGGCCGTTGTCCAATCTATTACAATTTTTTCAACTAGATAGTGATTTGTAAGTTTTTTTATCTCCGCTATAAATGCATTCTCAAACATAATCTATTTTTTTTGTCTCTACTATTCGTGACAATTTTTTTATATACCTGATAATTCCTCCATCATATTATGATAATACTTATTGTTGTTTTTAGGTAGAGGGATTAGTAATAAATATTTTCTATTAAAATAAAAAGACAACACAATATATTAGCAAATTAGGAAATAAGTAAAAAAAAATAAAATAAAATGGCATGATGTATGTATATGTATGATGGGAAATGAGAAGCTTTATAGCGATGACGTGTCAATATATCGTACGAGTGGACCACAAAAAGTAGTGTAGAGCAGCACCACATCATTCCAGTCCCCAGGCCACCAACGAGAAGGCTGAGAGTTTGCGTCCTTCGTCTCTCTTTCTCTCTCTCTCTGTCAGTGGAAACAAGCAAAATTCCATTCGTCATCTCAAGGGCCATAGCTTTCCCATAATTCAAAGGTAATCTCTTTATTTATTCTGTACAAAGTCTAGCTCATCTTAGGTTCATTTCCATTTGCTTGGGCAAGTGGGAGCTGTTTTTTTGCATTTCATGTTGACCATTATTGTTTGATTTTTGTGGAAGCCTCTTGGATATTCATATTAGCGTGCCAAGTTCCGTGGTTCTGTTTTATATGGTGATTTTGTTTTCCAATGAAATGTTGTTGATTTGAGTTTGAATTTGCTCTGGCACTTTAAATTTTCTTGTGATAGTTTTTTTTTTTTGGTTGATGATTACTGCATATAATGAGTGAAACTGATCTGGGTTGGGTGATTTATATGATTGTTATTGGTTTTTGAAATCATAGACTTGGGCAACTCTCATGCATATTTGTCAAATTTACTGGTGGAAATATAAGGGCTTTATTTGATAATGAGTTTGTAAGGATGTTTTTTGTTTTGGTTTGAAAAAGTGTTATGCCGTTTTGAATAGCATTTTTGTGTTTTGAGTTGATTATTAATGTTTTGGTTTTGATAACAGAAAACAAAAGATTTAGCTTTGTTTGTAAAACCACTATTTTTCTCAATTTGTTTTTTGTTTTTTTTTTTTTGTTTTAACAAAACATTAATAAACAACCTAAAACACAAAACACTCAAAACTGTCTTCACCTTTATGTCACATCAGAACACTTTTCAATCAAAAAAGAAAAAATACCCTCCAAAAAGCATTAACAAATGGAACCAAGGTTGTTTCAATTAAAAATTGATTCAATGGGGTTATTTAAAAATTGATTCAATGGGGTTATGACAGAGCTAGTATTTTAATAGAGAGAAAAAAAAAACGAAGGAATGAAAAGATTCAAACTTGCAAATTTACCACTTCTAAGTTTACCACCACATTTGAATTTCCAATGAATTCGAATTGCCCCATTTTGCTTTGTGTACCATTGTGAATAGGCCCACATTGCCATACTTGGGAACCATGATCATGAAGAATAATTAAAACTTAAACTGAGGCCAATCTTCAAATGATCATCCCTTACGATGTTACCAGTATCAGCTGGATGTGTAGTTTCAATGCATGTAAAACACAATGAAGAAATTCAACTTCCATGCGATTTCCCTGCATACCCATACATTCTTGATTCAGTTGTGTAATAGAATCTTCTAGTATTTCACTGTTGGGTAAGAGGCAATTTGTCCATGCTGGAATCACTATAGTCAGGTTTTGTTTGATTTAATTGATTGTTTATGTTCATGATGGATGGTGGCTAATTTTGGCATTATAAGTTGCAATTGAAAAGTTGTGAACGTGTTATGCAAGGGGCACAACATGGCACTCATTTCCCAGACAAGTCCATCATATTGCACCCATGCTGAAGTATTAAGATATAAAGCTGGGAACAATGTGATATTTAGCATGACAAACAATGTGGAGGCATCAAAAATGAAGGAACCTCGTGCTGGTTTCTTGTTTTCATCGTGTAATTCTGCCAAAAAGGCACATATTATGCACATAGATGGCCCTGGAGTTGGATGCAAACGAGGTCATCAAGTGATTGTTGCTGCAAGCCCTCCTACTGAGGATTCTGTAATTGCTACAGAGCCATTGACGAAAGCAGATCTTGTATCATACCTTGCCTCTGGATGCAAGCCTAAAGACAAATGGAGGTACAGTTACCAATTCTACATTGCACTTTAATCAGAGTGGTTTTCCTATGCCATATGTCCTACTAAAAATGCTACGATGAGCTGTGTCTTATTTTTCAAATGTATTACATTTTAGTTTCAGAGACTAATTTACTGCATAACATTTATTACATGATTGATTATGAATTTGGTTCCATTTCTTGCATTAACATGCTGCTTTTTAGGATTGTATGAACTTTCCTTTGGCCTTGAATAGGTGATTATGGAGAGTAATTCTAGAAGTCATTCTTGTGTCACTCTAAAAATGGGGTGTCTTTTAAAATTATCATTTGATCAAAATTCAATAATGATCAATCACAAGGCCAATGGTGATTTTTTTTTTTTTTGAAAAGTTAATAGAATATATAAAAAGCGCAGAGGGACGCAACCCTTGGTAGACTGGGAGCTATCTCATTCTTAGAGTGGCACAAGATGGACACAAGAGTGACTTCTAGCATTACTCAATTGTAAGTTATTCTTGTGAGCTGCAGAATTAATTACTTTGAGCTTTACCAGATTCATTGGCAATACCTTGTACTATGATTAAAGGTCAATACTAATGGTTGGGAATCTATCTTTTATTTACTTGGCATATTCTCTGAAGTGAGTTTCTTGATGCATTTTTCACCTGATCTGTCCCTAAACTTTTTACTCATGGCTTTTCTTCATGCAATATTTAGGTGTCCTAGTATGAATTTTGTGCTATTCATTTCTTCTTTTCAGTTAACCTTGCGTTGAATTGAATTCGCTAAAAGTCTTACTATTGGTTTATGATTTTGTTGATTAGCATATCTTATTCTTTCCTTCTTTTCGAACCAATTTCTTATTTCAACACTAGTAATTTGTTTACTTAGTTATATGGTCATTGCAGAATAGGAACAGAACATGAGAAGTTTGGTTTTGAGCTCGGAACTCTACGTCCTATGACATATGCACAAATTGCAGAGTTGCTGAATGGGATTGCTGAGAGATTTGATTGGGATAAAATAATGGAAGGTGACAAAATTATAGGACTCAAACAGGTTAACTGCTTATCTTTTGTATGTATATTATGTTTAAACTTTGTGCACGTAGTTGTCTATTTTTATCATATGATGGTAATGCTTGAGAGTTATTTTAGAGACGTAATAGTTTTCTAATTTTGTTTTCTCAAACGAATCTTTGTTGAGGAAACTTCCAAGAAGCTTTTTGATTGCTGAGAGTGATTTTTTTATGCAAAAGGGACAAAAAAACTAAAATTACATTTTTGTGGGCCAGGGAAAGCAAAGCATATCATTGGAGCCTGGTGGTCAGTTTGAGCTTAGTGGTGCACCTGTTGAGACCTTGCATCAAACTTGTGCCGAGGTTAACTCACACCTTTATCAGGTTGGTTTTTCTTTTCATTTTGAAGTCTAGTGATCATAATTATCACCATCTTTGTTTCCTTTGATTCTAATATACTTCTTTTATGTTTGTTGATATCATTATACAAAATAACCTCTTGAACTTCTACAGTATTTGATGAAACCGATGAAACCCTAGCTCCCATTTCTTATGTTTTCCTTATCTGGTTCACTCGGTTCCTTGCTGTGTTATGTAAAGCATTTGGAGAGAGAAAAATGCTCTGATTTTCGAGAGACATGACATCAGTGGTGAAGCTCAAATTCCTTTTTTTTTAGAGCACTTTTTGGTTGGACAGCTTCTACAAACCCTATTGAACTTCTAAATCTGGGAATTAATTTGAGTGTTCCAACTTGTATATTACACACGTACTATTTTCCTTTGATAATATAATTACTTACAGGGGAACAAAAAAAAAAGTGAAAAGAAACTTATGCTATGTATTTAACTCCTTTCATGCTTTTCTGGTTCTGTTTCTCCAGTATTGATCTATAAGTATTTTTCTTTTATATGGTCAAAGTGCATGCTATTTAGAAGCGCTTTGGCAAGCCACAAAAGCAACCTACTTGATGTGTGTTTGGTTGGTGGAAGCAAATACCAGACATGAAAAAGAAGTACTTTAAACAAGCAAGAAAATCAACTTATTTGCTTTTTATTTGTGTGGTTGAAATATATATATTTTTGTTTTGACAAGTTTTTTTTTTGGATAAGTAAAAAACCAAAGGTTCTTTTTGGGATATCTATAGTTATTTACTTATCCAAAAAAAAAAAAATACTTGTCAAAAAAAAAAACCCCTTTTATTAACTATTATTATTAAGGATAAGATAGGTATTAATGGTAAGGTCTTTTTCTGGCTGGTGTTTACCACTTTTAATTATTCGTGGTCTTTATTCTAGCTGATTAAGATTTCATTATTGTCAAGACACATGATGTGTGTCAGGGCCAAGAGAAGAAATGAATTGGCGCACTGTACATTGTGTCTGTATTACAGGCAGTCAATATGTTATTACGTTAGGTTAGATATAGTTATTCTGAATAATCTTACCTATCAAAAAAAAAGTTATTCTGAATGATCTGTTTCTTTCTAGGTTTCCTTTATGCTATATGTTATGAACTTAAGATATATCTGAAATGATCTTGGATTCAAGTCATTTCATGTAATTTTTCTAAAAGACTTGGGATGATGCATATTCAAATTCAATAGATTTTGTTGTAACATTATATCATCATATAGTCATTTTCATCATTCTTGTCCATTGTCATTTGCATCATAGCCTTTTATAGTGAACATCTAAATTTGAAGTTAGGGGCTTTTTTGCATTGTGTTTGGGAGATTTGATGAAAAGTATCTATTATATGCTCTTGAACTTATCAATTGTCTTCAAATGCTACATTTGATAGGTTAAAGCTGTTACAGAGGAAATGGGAATCGGATTTCTAGGAATTGGTTTCCAGCCTAAGTGGGGACTTAAAGACATACCTATAATGCCCAAGGTATTTTTAATCCTCTTTCCAACCATTTCGTTTCAATGAAAAAGCAAAAATTCCGGAATTGGTGAAGAGGGGGGAGTGAAGAAGATAGCAATTGTTGAAGGAACCTCATCGACTGAAGTGGTAGAAACAGAGAAGACCATAATTTGTATTCAACTGCGTATTGTGATTAATTTGGCTCCTGTATTGGGATTGGCACATGGTTAAAGTTATATGCAATGAAGAATTGGAATGATCACAAAGATTGGTTCATTTTTAATTTATTGCTAATGTTTTATAATTCTTTTTCTGGGGTGTCACACATCTTGTGGTGCCCCTTTTGAGAGTCAATTAATTTCGCTCCTCTAGACATGTTTCTTGAACTATCTTGACTCTACCATTTCAACTGAAGCTTTGATATCTATGAGTTGCATTTATATGGACTGATATTGTAATGTTACATGAAAAATGCTACACTTGACAAATTTTCTCCCCAAAAGTTTGTTCCTAAGTGAGGTGTCACAATCCCATGAGATCTATTATTTTGGGAAATGTTTCACTGTCACATGGCATGGTAACACATCACTTGGGAACCTAGTTATGGAGAGAAAATTTGGTAAATATAGCATTTCTCGTGTTACATATGATGGAGAAAGGAAATTCCAGAAATTATGTAGTTAATTTCTACTGGTATTCAAAGCATTTGACTCTGTAACTGAAACTCCCTGAATGAATTTATTTTTACAGACATATCAACCAACTTCTCCTTGTTAGTTACCGTCCAGCAATTGGCCTTTTAATAATGCCGAGTTTCTTCATTATATAATTCATTTTACCCTTTGTACACTTCAATTACTTGCATACTGACAGAATATTTTGGCTCAGGGAAGATACGAGATCATGAGGAATTACATGCCCAAAGTTGGCTCACTAGGACTTGATATGATGTTTAGGACATGCACTGTACAGGTGAGATGAATGTTATTGTGTATGATAAGATCGTTCTAAAGCACACAAGATCGTTCTAAAGCACACAATTGAAGGCTTGCAAGGTTTCATAATTTCAGACGAAAAGGAAAAAATTCTAATTCAAACCCCTTCGCCTGTGTTTTGACTAGAAAGTGATGCATATTAATTTTCACTTTTTATAGGTTAATCTGGACTTCTTTTCTGAAGTTGACATGATCAGGAAATTTCGTGCTGGTCTTGCTTTGCAGCCTGTAAGAAAATTTGGTCCTTTCTGTTTTTGGTGGAAAGTTTTCTAATTTTATGGCAACTAATAACTATTACAAATAAAACAGATAGCAACAGCTCTATTTGCAAATTCACCTTTCACGGAGGGAAAGCCAAATGGTTATCTCAGCAAGAGGAGGTTTCCAAAAGTTCTCTTATAGTTGTTAGCTTTTATATCTATTATTTGCTTTCTCCAGGGTTCTGAATTAAATTGTTTTCTTTTCTTTTCTTTTTTTTTAAAAAAAAGCCACATTTGGACTGATACTGATAACAATCGTGCCGGCATGCTTCCTTTTGTTTTTGATGACTCCTTTGGGTGAGTTCCCTTCTCTCTCTCTCTAATAATTTTCTTTTTTCAACTTATTAATAAAATAGCTGTTATTGTTCTTTCTTGCCTTGAATATATCCACTAGCATTCTGTTTCTGAGCTTCTTTTGAACATTTACTTGATCATCCATTGGTTAACATGAACTATGCGCATCAAGTTTTTTTGTTTATAAGTAATGCAATTCATCAAAAGCATAGAGGGGCACAACTCTAGTACACATGAAGTATATAAGAGAAAACCCTTTAATGATAATTGGATGTGTGATCTACGCCTAGACTGATATCTCCTTGCTTGTTTGGAATGAAGGATTATCATAATTGACTAGTTATAACTCAAAAGTCATACCTAAACTAGAATATTGAAGTTTATTGCCCTTCAGCAATTTGAATATATATAATTTGATGGTCTTGCTTCTTATTGTAGAGAATGTAAACTTATGAGCCACATTCTTTTACAAGGACCGTGTTGTTGGACTGTTTTCAATTCCTTTTTTATTTTATTTTTTTCACATGAATGCTGCTGTGTGAAAAGTTTAGCTATGCTGGTATACATGTTCATATAAACATGAATGCATGCAGCATTCTGATTGTATCTTGGTATACACCCATCTGCAGCTGTTTCCAAAGTTTTATAGGTTTACTGTTCTATTATAGTCTCTTTTGGCATTTGTATTCGGGACTGTCATTATGCTGGTCAAAACTATGATTAAAAAAAATTAAGTTATAAGTGAGACGTCATTTCTGCACAAATAAAAAATATGTTCTTATGTGAGAGTTAAATCATACACGTTTCTTTATACACGGGTACATCATACATTAATACGTGTGTGTGTGTGTGTGTGTGACTGTGTGTGTGTTGAGGCCTTAATTACTTCTGAGAAATGCAACATCATTCTTAATTTACTTTAAAAGGTGAGTACGTCAATGTATTATTGTCTTGGTTTTTTTGTGCTACTTTTTTTTTAATTTTTTGTGGATTGGGGGTGGGGGGAGGGGCGAGGTGGTGGGGGGGATGAAAATCATTTCTGTTTTGTGATGAGAAACTATTGTTTTCTTGAATGATAACCTGTTTTTCAGTTTATAAGTTACCTGTTAATGTACGGACTCTTTTATGATTTTTTTTTGTTCCTTTCTTTTCTTTAATGCAGGTTTGAGCAGTATGTTGATTATGCTCTCAACGTTCCAATGTATTTCGTTTATCGGCAAAAGAAGTATATTGACTGTACTGGAATGAATTTTCGGGTTTCCATCTATCCTTAAGATCTTGTAACTTAAGGCTTCCTGTAGCCATGCTCTTATTTTATTCAACATTTTTTTCCCTTCAACTGCTAAATTTGATTTCAAATCGTCCATTTGTTCTAGAAATAAGATTGGTTCTGTTACTTTTTTGCAGGACTTTTTGGCTGGGAAACTTCCTTGTATCCCAGGTGAATTGCCAACTCTCAATGATTGGGAGAATCATTTGACAACAATATTTCCCGAGGTTCGTACATGCCTCTCTTATCAAATTTCTTTATTTTCAGGTTTGTCAGATGTTATCTCCAAATTTATGTTGTATCTTACTTTCTTTATTCAGGTCAGGCTGAAGAGATACTTGGAGATGAGGGGAGCTGATGGAGGACCTTGGAGGAGGTTATGTGCTTTGCCTGCATTTTGGGTAGTGGCCCTCTCTGACTGTTTTTACAAAGTCAGCCTGTTTATAAATTTCTCTGTGTATGTGTGTAACAGCTTCCTTGGTGTACATGTCATTGCTTTGTCTTTGTGACACTCTTCTAATTATTTATATTTGTCTAAGAACAAGTCGCATTGCAATTTATATTCAAAAAGACCCTTTTTCCCCTTATGCAGTACCTTACAATATCACCTGTGTGTAGTTTATGTACCCTAAAAACATGTCACCCTGCTTTGTGTCTAACTTGTTTAAATTATGTTATAAACTGCTTCATTCCAGTGAGGTCATCTCATTGTGATCTTCTATCAAATGTCAGGTTGGTGTATTATATGATTAGTCCCTTTTTCCCCCTTATGCAGTTGCTTACAATATCACCTCGTATGTAGTTTATGAACCCTAAAAACATGTCAGCCTGCTTTGTGTCTAACTTGTTTAAATTATGTTATGAACTGCTTCATTCCAGTGAGGTCATCTCATTGTGATCTTCTATCAAATGTCAGGTTGGTTTATTATATGATGAGGTTTCACTGCAAAAAGTTCTAGACATGACAGCCGATTGGACTGCAGAAGAAAGACAGATGCTAAGGAATAAGGTAATTGAAAAAAAATTTATACAACAAACATCTATATCTTCTCTCAATTTTTTTTTTTTTTTTTTTTTAAAAAGAAAAAAAGAAAAAAAGAAGAAGAAGATAATGTGTGGGCTAGACACATTAAGAAAGGCTGCCTTTTGCCGTTTCTTAATCTGGCTGAGGCAAGTGATCTTTTCTATTTTGAAATTTGTTTCCAACAGACACCTCAGTTTGTCTCCTCTCCCCTCCCCCTACTGTAAATTTTATACTTGATGATGTTTGTAAATGTGATGAACCCACATTTGTAGTTTGTCATAGCAGCATGTTGTTTAGGGTTATGGAACTTGCTATTGTTTCCTGTCTAAAGCCTAACATTTGTAACTTAAGAAATATTATCTAAAATATGAATGATAAAATTGCATCCTCTATTATTCTGTTCTATGAAACTAGCGCCAATCATATCTTTCTACGATGTTCAAGATGGCTACCTAATTACAAAATCTATTCAATAGGTTCCAGTGACTGGTCTAAAAACGCCTTTTAGGGATGGGTTACTTAGGCATGTTGCTGAAGATGTTGTACAGTTGGCAAAGGTATGTTGGGGTTACTGCAGTTCTTGCTGCTTATATTAGATTTTATTGAATTTGTAAGAATGTACTTCTCTTCTTCTGCAGGATGGCTTGGAGAGGAGAGGCTTCAAGGAATCAGGTTTCCTTAATGAAGTTACTGAAGTAGTTAGAACAGGTACTGATTTAGACTTTCTTTTTTTAATTTTTATTTACCCTTTTTTCTCTGGTATTGGCATTCACTACCTCAATACTCTGAGGTATAGGCTTATAAATCTTAATGAAGACTTCATATGTTCATTTTTTTAGTTCTGTTATTGTTTCCCTTATTATATATGAAGTTATATGTTTGCTGCTCACACACAAAGTTGTGTGCTCGTTTTCCTCTACATGCCTATTATGCTGATTTAGACTCTCCATCTTATTGATATCGTATAAGTTTGCAAATGCCTTCGTAGCTCAACATATCTCCTACAGATTGTTTAATCTATGAATTTGATTTGAGATGATATTTTGGGTTTCTTTTACATAAAGAGTGAGAAAATATTAGAAGCATTCTAAATACCATGCATCTTGTTTTTGTCCTTACAGACAAGAAATGCTTTTAGAACTTTTTTTAAGTGTTCAATTTTGGAAATATAAAACATGATCTGGAGATGTTTTGTCCTTAGCAAGAAATGCTTATGCAACGGTCTTCTTCCAAGGCATTCAGTTCTTGCGCTTATGATCTATTTTGATCCGGTGGCAATGATTGATCATATTCTTGTGGCAGGTGTCACACCAGCTGAGAAGCTTTTGGAGTTGTATAATGAGAAATGGGGACAGTCTGTAGATCCTGTTTTTGAGGAGCTACTCTACTGAGGTGAATTAGATTCTTGAGACACTTTGGTGGATCCTTTTGTGTGTACAAACCTTTATTTTCGGGTTGTAATCCTAGTTCTTATTTCAAGCTGGTTTTAACTTGTGGTTAATAGATTTAACATCTTGGAGTAATAAATTGTGATGTAAATCCTTGACAGAAGGCTTCTCATGCATCTCATTGAAAATAACCATATCAAACTCTGGTCCTCTTATCTCATCAATGCTCACAATAATTCGCTCACTTCGGGAAGAGCAGACAGAAAGTTGTTGAAACCTGTTCATTGGGTCGCCAAAATGGCAACTGAATAATGTTTATATGGTTGGTAATAAGTATTGATAGGTTGATGTCAGACACTCTTTTGTGGCACATATCATTCTGGTTATCCCTTCCAAGAACTTCAGGTTATGCCTCTTTGATGCAAGGGGCAAGACACAAATTTTACTTTAATTTAGTCTTATTTGATTTTAGAGACAAATTTTAGTTGTTAATTTTCTGATAATATTGGTCCATGTTTTATTTAGCTCCTATTAATTCATTGGGTTATTAGATTTAATTTTCAAAGAGTCAAGGGTATTTTTGTGATTCAATAAATGTTTTCCCAAAGTCGATTAGATTAAGGTTTAGTCATTAGTCTATTTAAGTGTGTTTTGTACTCCAATGGAGGCTGACCTTAATGAAATAAATAAAAATATATATATATGTGGAATTGATTCTCATTGTTTCTCTCTCTGCCTTTAGCTTCGTTTTACTTTCATCATTTTTGTGATTATTGTTGGTTCTACATTACTCCTGCTAACTTAATAGATATGATTAAGGGATATACTTTGTTGATTCATTGCAATAATTAGCAAGAATACCAACATAGATTACATTCCAACAATTAAACTGCATTAAGGTCAATATATATGAATCATCATACTAATGTTGTTATTGCTAGCCTATAATGATGTTGCCTGTGGTTCAGGATATTAAAATCCACCTAGCTCTATTATCTCATTGCCTGTCATGGCTGTCCACAAGCCATGTGGCTACCAACATGTCCCATGTGCTCCCCTCTCCAGCCAGTGATTCCCTGCCATTCTTTTACAACCATATATGTTTTAAAAGGGTTATTTTCTTTTGTGCTTTTTGTTTTCCTTCTCTGCTACTCGAAAATAATATAACAAAAGAAAGGGTGGAGAGTTTTGGCTATTGCATCAGATTATTAGCAGAAAAATGTGTTGATTTTCTCTTTCAATAGATTCCCAGGAATCTCTCTCTCTCTCTCTCTCTCTCTCTCTCTCTCTCTCTCTCTCTATATATATATATATGTATATATAGTTGAAGAATGACTATGCTATATACTTGGGATGGCTCTCAAGTGTAATGAATTGCTAGAATTTAGATGAACAAGGGGATGTGTCAAATCATCTTACTGGATTGATAGGTGTGTTGTTGCTGTGGAGGGAACATTCTAATATCATTGGGCTATTATGCAGATGTGGACAGCTTATCTTGCTCTTGTTCTCATACCAACTCTTGAATATCCCACTAATAAATTGAAAACTCTGCTCTAACAGCACACGTTTGTAGAAGCATATCCATAACTCCATCATAGTCCTCCCTTTTGTACTTTTCACTTTTGTCTTTCAGTTAACCACTTCATATTTTAGAATAATAGCAAGATATGCCATCGAAAAAAAAAAAAAGAATTACCTGGCCTATGTTTGTTAATGAGTTGGATTAATGTTGACCTATATATCTTATATTCATGCCTCAATACGATTCAAACCAGACACAATATTTAGGGCTAGTAATTTTTACACAGTCTGTGAACCTAACACAAATCAAGTACAAAATTAGCGAGTCATGGTTGACGGGTTTAACTTGTTTAGTTAAATAGGTTAGATTATGGATTATTTATGTAGTCTTATATTCATGCATTAATACGATCCAAATTAAAAACATAAGCACCAATTTGCAACCCCTATATAAAACTTCATATAAAATCAGAGAACAATTTTTTTAACTAAACAGAGGCAAGTTAGTAAGATGTAACAGGTTTTTAACATATACTTTATCTCATACTGTTTTTAGCATAGATGACATGCTTCTAATCACCATATGTTTATCTTAGTTTTATGAAGAGCAACATTGGATTCCACCGCTCCAGCAAGTAGCCAAGTAGTCCTTTGTGGGGTGCTGGAGAGGGCCAGAAATAAGTCATTTCAGGAGATGGACTGGCAGGGGATTCTCATGCCTCTCATAATTGAGGCTTCCTACCTCTCTTTTCTCACCTTGTCTTCACCCCTATTGTATATTACCAAGAAATACCTAATTTGATCCGAAAATCACATTAACAATTGGTTTATGTGCTATTTTCTATTACTTTATTATCTGAGTATTTTTGTCTTTTTTTTTTTTAACTTGCAGGGCATTTTCATCATTTCAGATAAAATAAAAAAAGAATAATACGGCTTCGTTTGGTTTGTAGAATAGGTATTCCAGTCGGAAAATGAATATGTATTACTGGGAATAGAAGATGTCGGAATGGAATAATTATTTCAATTCTTTTGTTTGGCAGCAACACATATTTCATAATTGGAATTGAACTAAAATTACTAAAAAAAACCCATATAATTTCTAATTTTTTCAAAACTAAAAAAAAAAAAAAAAACCATTGTGCGTAGCCGGCCACCCACAGGACCGTGACCTTCTGCACCACCCCCAGTGGGAAGAATTAGGGCTAATGACTCATAAAACGAGCAATGTATTGATTCTTTCCTGGAGACAATTTTCTTAGGAAACATGCTCGGCTTATGCATCTAGCAAGTGAACAGCGTATTAAAAGAACAATTTTTTTTTTATGATGACTCATAAAAAGAGCAACGTATTGATTCTTTCAAGGAGACAATTTTCTTAAGAAAAAAACAGCACACCCAGCCTATTCATCTAGTAAGTGAACAACATATTAAAAGAACAATTTTCTTTTTATGATTACTCATAAAAAGAACAACGTATTCATTCTTTCTTGAAGACAATTTTCTTAAGAAGAACAAAGCACGCCCTATGCGCATCTAGCAAGTAAGTCAATATAAAAAGAACAACGACTAGCTAGTTGGGTCCTTGCTAGAACATCCCAAAGAAAAAAAAATATTAAGCCCCATAAACTCTATCATGGAACTAAGTCTCAGTAGCAGAAAAATTAATATATATATAATATAATCAATGATCCATCTTGTTGAAAAGTAGAAGTCATGTCGTTTTGAAAAGGAAAAGCCATGTCGCCATGGCTTACCATTCTCTAGGAGGCATCCGAACTTCTTTCTCCCTTGCCTTGCTCAATTTTCCAGTTACTTTATACCTTTCGAACGGTATATACTTTATCACTCAATCTTTGAAATTTAGTTGCTGACACTTCTTTTCGCAGCATTATATATAGAATGGTAAGCCATGGCGAGGCCTTCTGGGGGGTGGTGCGGCCACCCCAGGTCCTCCTGTAAATTTTTTTTTTTTTTTTTTTTTTTAAGTTGGAGGGAATTTTTTTAAAAAAATGGTTTTTTTTAAAAAAAAAAAAAACTTTGTCAATTCCCACAGGAATAGCCATTTCTCTCATTTTTTAAAGGAATGATTATTCTTTTTTTTTTTAAGGAATGGTTATTCTTGTGTGTAAGGGATTAGTGATTCTCATGGAAATAACTATTCCTAAGATAGATACTTACTAAACAAATGAATGGCTATTCCATAAGAATAATCATTCCATTATAGGGGTTTATTCCGCAAACTAAACGGACCCGTAACATGTCATCTGCTTATTTTTCAGTTGAATTTAAGGCCCTCAACTAATGGAGGGGTTTCTTTGCAAGTGTCACAAATGGTAGTTTGGCGGGATAAGTGTTAAAGAGGTGTCGGTTCATAGGGGTAAGTGGCAAGTGGTATTTTCCCACAAATGTTTGAAAAAGAGTATGGCTTGCGTTTCTTGTCATGTGCGCCCATAACACAAGCTGTGGATTGGATATTTGATATCACATCAATAATTGGGGATGTACCTGTCAAAAAAATAAAAAATAAATAAAAAAATAAATAATTGGGGATGTATGACACCCTCCAACTAGTAACGTGTAAGCACAAACATAGGACGTAAATTCGTAAAACATCGACAAGTGTGCAACATTTTGCCAACATTGGCTGTTGTTACATGGCCAACGGATTATGTAAAATGTTCTTGTTCATGCCATGAAAGCAAAGTATGATTCCTGAATCATACTTTACTTTACCTTCGTGTTGATGCTAGAAAGAGACCCCTTACGTTGTTGTTATGGCTGATGAGGATGTGCTCTCTAATCTGTGGTATCTGGTCATATCACCCATATCTTTCTTACATTTCACCAAATCTTTTTTTTTTTTTTTTTTTTTTTAAAGGCTGTTCATCATTTATCGACAAATAAATAATATAAATAAAATAGTAACTTTAACGATCATATTTTTATTTCATCATTGTCAACTAGCTGGTGACCATGATGGTTGAGACGGCCACAATAGTATTGCGAAATAAAAAGTGATTTTTGGTTCTACTTTAAATAAGAATAATAGATATGATCAAACCAACAACTTAAAAAATTGAGGAAACTTCACTTTGGTTCCCTGAACTTTTACGCGATTTAACAAACCCCCACAAACTTTAAAATCTTTCACTTTGAACTCCTGAATTTTCAATTGCTCTCAATGTGAGTCCCTCTGTCAGATTTGAAACGTTACATATATAACGTTTATACCCCAAACTTTTGTATAAAATTTCAACTTTTAAAACTTTTTTTTATTTAAAAAAAAAACAAAAATCATGGATATTTTGGTCTTTTTTATATTTTTAACATCTAAAATTAACGGAAGGGTTTTAATTGAGAGCAATTCAAAGTTCAGGGGTCCAAAGTGAGAGATTTTAAAGTTTTGGGAGTTTTGTCAAATCACATGCAAGTTCATGGGGCCAAAGTGAAGTTTCCCCTAAAAAAATATATATTTTTTAAGTGATAAACTAATAAAAACTCAAACTTTGCTTGCAGTACAATGTTTGGTTGAAAAAAAAAAAAAAACCCAATATGATGTCGAATAAGGGACAAAACCAAGGAAACTGGAGGGTTAAGGTTGTATTTGAGCTGAGTATTAAATGTTCAAGTTTGGTTCATAATTTTATTTTTTTAAAAAAAAAATAGGAGCCGAACTCAAGCTTATCATCAAGTTAAATAATCTATTCAAACACACTTCATTTATTTTTCAAATGAACTCAATATTGTAATATGATGTCAAATAAGGGACAGAACCAAGGAAACCGGAGGGTTAAGGTTGTATTTGAGCTGAGTATTAAATGTTCAAGTTCGGTTCATAATTTTTTTTTTTTTTTTTAATAGGAGCCGAACTCAAGCTTATCATCAAGCTAAATAATTTGTTCAAACCCACTTCATTTATTTTTCGAATGAACTCGATATTGTTTAGAAGCTATTCAACAATAAACTTATTCATTTCATAAATAAAGCAAATGTCGTAATTGTTTAATTTTTTCATAAATTCACACTAATTGTTTGTTAATTAATTATTGTTAAGATTTTGTTATTTGAGTATTAGATAAATTAACTCTAATCACAAATAATTTAATCTCAAGTCTATACATTTGTCTTATAGCATGTATATATGTTAATTACACACATATACATTATACATACACATAAACCCACTCATATAGACACAAATACCCATATATCTATATCAAGACTCACTGTTGCAATAATTCAAACTATATCTATTACATTATGAAAAGAATTCATTTCTATCTTTTTAAATACTTAACATGTTTTCATTCCAAAGTTAAAAGTAAAAAAAATAAAAGTATACTAGTTCTGCTAGTTTAATAAATGAAGCAATCATAAGCCAAACCTGAACCTATTCGCGAGTAATTATTCATATATAGCCCTAGGAGGGCCATCCCCTTGATGAGAAATCATATTCGTTCCCTCAAATCATTGAGGATAAACATATTCATGAAAAAGGTGGGAACCAACTAAGGTAGGAATTGAATTATATACATATATATATATGTGTGTGTAAATTAGAATCCTAAGGACAGATGGGAAATCTAAGAGGATGGGTTGGTAATTTTCAGCTGGAATAATGCCAGAGGGACTAGCAAGCATCTTGTTGTCACCTTCCATATCCAGCTCACAACTCTTGTTGGAGATTGACATGGTATCCTCCAAACAAACCACATGAAAGTATTAATTGAACCTTATTATTATTATTATTTTCTTTGAGAGACGGAAACATCTTAGTCTCTAGCTTCAAGCCCTATATATCTCTATGCTTCTCTAGCTTTTTATCCAAAAAAACAACAACCTTTCTTGAAGAACACCCATTAGTTTCACTACTCCATAAAGAAAAATGAGAGAAATTCTCCATGTTCAAGCAGGGCAATGTGGGAACCAAATTGGTGGCAAGTTCTGGGAGGTTATGTGTGAGGAACATGGCATTGATGCCACAGGAAGTTATGTTGGAGATTCTCACCTTCAACTGGAGAGGGTGAATGTTTACTACAATGAAGCCAGTGGTGGGCGCTATGTCCCCAGAGCAGTGTTGATGGACCTTGAGCCTGGCACCATGGACAGCCTGCGCACAGGTCCTTATGGTAAACTGTTTAGACCAGACAACTTTGTTTTTGGTCAAAATGGTGCAGGAAACAATTGGGCCAAGGGCCATTACACTGAGGGAGCTGAACTCATCGACTCTGTTCTCGATGTTGTTCGTAAAGAGACTGAGAATTGTGATTGCTTACAAGGTATTCCATCTAATCATTTCTTCATTTTCAGGTCATATAATATAACCACACCCGGTTACTAATTATTCAGGGTTCGGATCCCGAGTAAGCAATTCGGGTAGTTAATTGTGAGAGGACTCCTTATGGGGCTTATTCATCGAAACAGGTCTTGTGATGCCCGGCCACCTATTCAGACAGGTGGGTTCTATAAGGGTCCTCTCACACTTGCCTAACATGCAAGTGCACCGGATCTCAATCTAAATATTTGTTAGATGTAAAAGCACAAACTTAACCGGATGAAAACATATCTTCCAAATCAATTTGTTAAACTGATATTTAAAATGCATGTAAGAATCGTATGCTCTATTAAAAATGGATATAAGAATCAAATGCATTTTGAATATATATTAGTGTAATAGCCGGCTGGATCTGAGAAAATTTTTGCAACCCAAATTAGAGAAAAACTTAATCTAACTTAGCATGCATACAACGGAATGAGATTGGAATGTGTCATGCTCACATTCTTTCCCATGCAATCTTGCACCAATTTTAGCCATAGCAGGCCACTACCTAAAAAAAGGGTCGTTTTCAGCGACCTCTTTCTTGGATTGTAGGCCAAGAAACTATTGAGCCGGACTATTTACTTGGCATATTCTCAGATATTGTTAGGTTTTATTTTATACTATACTGGGGTACGGTACCCCTCCTGTATTAAGCAATGCTGAGTTTCATGGATTGTTTGTGTATGTGACAGGGTTCCAGATTTGCCATTCACTGGGGGGTGGAACAGGGTCTGGGATGGGGACACTGCTGATATCAAAGATCAGGGAAGAATATCCTGATAGGATGATGTTAACTTTCTCAGTGTTCCCCTCTCCAAAGGTCTCTGATACTGTGGTCGAGCCTTACAATGCAACCCTTTCTGTGCACCAGCTAGTTGAAAATGCAGACGAGTGCATGGTCCTTGACAATGAAGCCCTCTATGATATTTGTTTCAGAACCCTCAAGCTCACAAATCCAAGCTGTAAGTGGAAGCTTACTATATATTTCATCACATTTTTTATGCAGTCTCTGATGTTTCTGGCTTATGAATTTTAGGACCACTTGGAGATTCTTTGAAAATTTAATATAATAAGCTTAAGCATATAGGTTCGAGCCTACAAATTAACTGAACCACTCGTACTTAAGAAAGGATCCTATTAAACATCGTCTTCGGACACTAGACACAGTTTTTGAGACACCACTTAACTCAAAAACAAAAAAACTACTTTAGCATATTTGAGGTTTTTTTTTTTAACCTTATTATGTGCATGTCTTTGCCACAGTTGGTGATCTCAATCATTTGATCTCAACAACCATGAGTGGAGTAACATGTTGCCTTCGCTTCCCTGGCCAACTAAACTCTGATCTCCGCAAACTAGCTGTCAATCTGATCCCCTTCCCACGCCTGCACTTCTTCATGGTTGGTTTTGCACCCTTAACTTCTCGTGGCTCACAGCAATACAGAGCACTCACCATCCCTGAGCTCACTCAGCAAATGTGGGACGCCAAAAACATGATGTGCGCCGCTGATCCACGCCACGGAAGGTACCTAACGGCCTCGGCGATGTTCCGTGGCAAAATGAGCACTAAGGAAGTTGATGAACAAATGATAAATGTACAAAACAAGAACTCTTCCTACTTTGTTGAGTGGATACCTCACAACGTTAAATCAAGTGTTTGTGACATTCCACCAACTGGGTTAACCATGTCTTCCACATTCATGGGGAATTCGACCTCGATTCAAGAAATGTTTAGGCGTGTTTCAGAGCAATTCACAGTCATGTTTAGGCGAAAGGCATTTTTGCATTGGTATACCGGGGAAGGGATGGATGAGATGGAGTTTACTGAGGCGGAAAGTAACATGAATGATTTGGTTTCCGAGTATCAGCAATACCAAGAGGCTGCTGCAGAGGAGGACGGGGAGGATGAGGCGGAGGTGGAGAATTAAGGCCATGAGTCATGGCAAGAGGAATATCTTACGTTTGAGCATGTTCTCATTTGTTCTTTGGTTGTGAATAATGTGTTGTTTTGTGTATTTATGTTGTGAATTTGTGATTTTCATTATTTATGTAAATGTGAATTTGTGAAATGACAAAACGGAGAAAATAATGTTGTCATTTGTGAGTATGAGTTGTATGTATATCAATAATTTTAGTGACTCTAATTTGACATGCTTTCATTTTTATCTTTACTTTCTGTTTATAATTATGAAAGTTTATAGTCATAACTTGGTATCAGTTATAATTTCTTGATCATGATGATTGTCCTTACCTCTTTCGCATCGGCCAAATTCTCATAAATTTATAGATTCCAACATCGTATGTGTCCAAAATAATTTCATTAAACCGGTCCATTAAATCTTGAGCCTTAAAGGGAATGACAGACTTACAGAGCTACCGATTCAAGAAGAAGACACCGAGATCAAGTGGGACTCTACTAGAAAAAACTAGGCTAACAATCTACTCCAGTTCAACTTGAAGAAAGAGCTCAGGTCTAATTCAAACTCTCAACACTCCTAGATCAAGTTAAGGTAGAAACCTTAATCCAAGTTGGACTCTACCTTTTAGCCTATAAATAAGCCCCCACACCAGGTATAAAAGAGACTCAATTATTGTCTATTGGGCAGACTTTTCTCAAAAGAACTAACTTAGCCATCGGAGTGAGACCATTCAGCACCCCACCGGCGAGTTCTCTCAATTAATTACTGTCTTACAAGAATGCAAAGATTGAAGATCAAGGACACCTCTAAAATGAACGTGTAGATCACACAATCAAAAACTGTTAGACCGAAATATGTTATAACAGTATGTAACATAGTAGAATAACTCAATAAAGTTGCAACATATAAACTAAGAGAAAAGTTAGAAATCACACTTAGTTCTACTTTGATGATGTGACACCACTAATCAGCCCTTAAATTAGCCATTGTTTCAACAAACAAAAAAAATAGTTAATTGAGTACGTCATATCAAGGGCTGAAATAAAATATGAAATAAAAAGTACAATATATAATCTTTAAGTAATGTTAAAAATTATATTTTTATCACACCACTGACTCATCCTACTGACGTGACAATATCAATCACCTCTGTTAAAATAATAATAATAATAATGATTAATTGACATAGTGCTAAGAAAAGCCTTACTCATAAAATAATTACATTGCAATTAAGTACCCTAGGAAGGTAGAAAAACTTTTTGGTTAGTAATGGCTCTACATGACCAAACTGCAGACAAAATGATTAAGCTAAATATAAACTCCAAGATAAAGCAATAATTTTATTAGAAAGGGACAAATAATAGAATACAAAAACAGAATATTAGTCAGAGCAGACATAACCAATTGCACTGTACATAAATTACAAGCACGGCAACAGCATCTTCTATTTCCACCCTTTTAATCCAACTCAAAACAACAGTTGAATCCTTTACAAACATATAATTTGGTCCATATCATCTTAATTATTTCCCAATGTTGTTGTATTTGAAAAGTCAGTAAAGAACAAATGAGGCAGGCTTGTGATTACATAAGCATGGAAGTGTCTCCAATACTCCCAGTAAACTCACTAAACCAACCGATCCAATAATGTTGCAAAAGAATGCTTCAAGATGACAACGACGAACCAGACATGCAAACAATTGAAAGGGACCATTTCTCTCCATTCAACCTTAAGGTTTGCTTCAGGTTGTTAAAACCTTTTATCGATTTTTTTTTTTTTCCCGCAAAAAGTGAGATGTCTGTGTCTGCTCATTGGTGCTCTATCTTTCAGGAAAAGAGCAATTCAACAGAAGGAAAATCAACCTTCATTAATCTCAAGCATTTGCATTCTTTTTATTTTCAAGGACAGAACCCTCTTTGATTGCTACTTGAGCTTCATTCTCCTTTCCCATTGCAAAAAGGGCAGTAGCTTGTAGATAGGAAGCAATATGCCAGACAGGAGATATTACTTGGGAATGTGCTGCATCATTAAGAGCTTCCTGAGGCATATCGGTCATGAGATAACATAGACTACGGCGTGCAAAAACAGTCGGGGAAACCATGGTTCCAACATCAATGAACTGCAATAAAATGAACAATCTGTCAGCAAAATGCTGGAAATGCACCCATGAAGATGCAGAATTGCAGAGGCCTCTTTGATTATGCATCACATAATTTGTCAACACATTTTAGGGGTACCACGTTATGGTGGAACCAGAAAATACATCAGCACTCGGGCAAAGCGAGGCCCAACATTATGCTTTTTACCCAAAAAGTTTGTTCTCAACTTTGTTTGGCACACTCATCATTTTTATTTAACGGTTAAGAAGATAAACGATGCTGGAAATTTTCTTTCTTTCTTTTTTGGTAATTTGAGCAGAAAAGAAAAACAATTTGAGATTGTACTTTGTAATATCCTTGTCTGTAACTTAAGGATATACAGATACAACTTTAGTCTGCAAGAAATAAGATTGCCAATTCAGAAAAGGGCAGTTAAATCGCTTTGACCTGGGTGTAGCATTCAATTGCAGCTCTGAGATCTTTATGCCGGAAAGCAACATCACCCTTTTTCTTTGAGTTCAATGTTTCCTGCATCTGGTTGGTCCACATTTGGAATGATAGCTGCATCAGAAAGAAAAATTATAATTACAAAAGGCAGACCATGAACAGAAAAACATGCTTGGCAAAATAGGAGGAATCAATGACATGCATATAAGAGGCGTGATGCAGCTGGTGTTAAAAATTCAACAGAGCTTTCATTTATGGCTAATAACTGTTTGACAGAGAAAGCATTATTGTATAAATTCAACAAACTACTGATGTACATACGCTAATACCCAATTGGTAAGGCATAACTATTAAGCAAACACTTGCAATTAAAAATAATCATGAGTGGGAATTAAGTAAAAACCCCATAAAAATAGCTCACTACTAACTCTGTGTTGTTTAATAATGCGACAATTCAACGCCAACTTCACCACAAACCCTTGTAATATTGCAACACCAAAACAAGGACTGTATTATCAAACTATGTATTGTTAAAAAATAGAAAGATACGGATTAAAGTCAGAATGACGTACTAAGATGCTAAATTGTAAAAAAATTGATATAACATATAGATCATTGAGTAACCCTATAATTGTGATATATAAAAAACAGACCTCAGTTGCTGCACCCTCATCGTCTTTATACCCAAGCTTTTCTAAGATCTCGTGTATAGCAGTCAAATCCATTCTTAGGCAAGCTTCACCAAGTGGTGATAGAGGTAAAGTTACATCACCATGTGGTATACCCATCAATACATGCGATGGAACCTGCAAAACAATTTCCAAAAGCTCATTCGAGCTAACAAAAAGTACCATTCAACTCTCAACAAACAACCAAAAGAATGACATCATGAGAGGGCAAGAGAGAGAAACAGAATGAAGTTGTAGCCCTTCTGCCAAGTGATAAGACTCCCAAGCAGATGGCGTTACACTTCGGCTAATGTCCCTGACTGCAGCCTTATCAGAAAGTGTTTTTATCCCAACAGCTATATCCCTTTTCTTTTTCTTTTTTTAAGTTCTAAAAGGTTTGAGTACAAAATGGGTTGCAGTAGGTTAAAGTATTTGACAGAATGAGATTTAGAAAAACTCAACAGTTTCAGAAAGAATAATATGTACTTTTTTCTTAAAAACCAAAGATAAACTAACCTCATTTTCCTTCTGAAGAGGAATCAAAGCAGCAACTAAAGACTTTGGGTTTGGACGCTCTCGGGGCTCATACTGTAAACATCGTGAAGCTAAACGTACTAATTCAGTCCCCTCATCATTTGAGAACTGGCCTTCCAAACAAGAATCAGTAAGCATTTGAAGATTCCTGTCCCGTATTAGGTCAAGTGCCTGAGAAATTATGAAAAATTACATGTGCAATTATATGAAATTCAGAACTCTAAGCTCAAATGAAAAAAGAGAAACAGAATGACCATAAGAGTTCCTAATAATGCAACTCATATATACTCAACCTTCTTGGGAGATCAACAAGCGGCATTTAGGAAAAACAACATTCAATTAACTGCCACTCTTTCATTTTCTCTAAAGATGCATTCAATTGATTGGGATAGAAAAAGACAGAAAAGTGGGAAGTGAAGGAGAGAGAAAAGAAAAAGGGGTGGAGGTCAACTTCCATCAGAAGATTAAACAGAAACAATAAGATGAAGTGAATAATTTTCAAAGCAACCCACCGAAAAACATTTGTATGCCTTATTGGTATTTACCAAATTTCAAGGTGAAGGGTGTCATGGTGCTTCATGAGCACTCCCATTAGACATGAGTAACTTTAAGAACCAAAATCAGATACAAACCAAAAACAGGTGTAATTACTCAACATGTTCGGCCTGCTACTGTGTGGAATCTCAAATAGGGTCCAGAGAATTTGCATGTGTGCAAGGGCATACTTACTTTTCCCAGTTTCTTTCTATTCAACTTTTCTTCCAGTGCACCCACATACACTAAAGTTTTTTCACAGTCCTCAAAACTGTTATTATTCATTTCTCTTCGCAGGCACCACAAAAGGCACAAAGGCATTGTACTTCAAAACGTTCTCACCTTTTTTTTTGTTGGCATTTTGTTATTCATAAACATTTTCCTAAAGGAAATTGATTTATAGGTATTTCATTCTAATTCATTTTTCCGATAGATTCTCAAGTGCCATGGTTCAGACATAAGATGGGTAAGGTATTTCTTCTCATCATCTAGAGTTCAACCATCTGAAATATCATTCCAATTTTCAAAACTTGCGTTCCAGTTAGCCATTCTGAACACACACACGGAAAGGAGAAAGTCAAATTTATGCCAAAATAGAATCTTGTCCCTCCAAGTTTTAGGTTGTTGTTAAATTAGTCCCAATGGTTCTAATTTTGGCAATGCCAACCTTATACTTTCAAATTTTCATCCATTCAGACCTTCTATTTCTGTTAATGTGATTGCCATCTAACATCAAATGAGGTGCACGTGACAATAGAAACTACATGGTATTAAGGAGAATGAAGGAGAAAAGAAAGCAAAAAGTATAACAAAATGAACAAATATAAATAACAAAATAATACTGAGAGGGGAAAAATAAAAATAAATAAATAAAAGAGAATATGAAGAAAAAAGAAGAAACAGACAGAATGAGAGAAGGAAACAGTAGAGAAACTACAGGGGAGAGAGAGGGAGAGAAATTCGCGATGATCTCCTGGTTGAAGAGGATGGTGTGGTGGCCAGGGAGTGCATGGGTGATGGGTTGTGCCATATGGAAAAGACATGAGTAAGATGCTTACAGTGATAAGGACCAGTAACAAGAGATACAAATGAAGCTTCCCCTAAAATATGTTTACCCATACCCAATTTAGCAAACTGAAATATGTTATTCTCCACACCCATTTCACATTAGCTGACATGTGTTTTAAGTAACTTCTCATGTCAGCACTTTGAAAAAAAAAAAAAAACATTTAAAACACGTCACATCAGCCGGTGTGAAATAAGTGCGAAGATTAACATTACTCTTTTCATTAAGATTTGAACCATAGAAGAAGCAGCAGCCAAGATCAGAAATCTGCTCTCATGGTCCCATTCTCAATTTTCTATTTTCTTTTTTTTATTTATGAGAGTGTTTAGTGTCATTTTCTTGTCCATCTTCGTACAAGAGATACGCAAATCTTATATTGTTAAGTGGAACCTACATGTAGGTCCCACACAAATTCAATAGATTTGCAAAAGAGATGGATAAGAGACATGCAAGAAAATGAAAGCAAACATTTCTCCTTATTTATATACTACATGTTTTGTCAACTCTCATTTATTCAGAACTGCTTCTCCCGTACTCCCCTTCTCTCTATTCTCCCTCAATTTTTACATTTACTTTATTTTTTCCAATTTTATTGAAAATAAATTCCCACCATGACTGTCATCATCAACATGAATCACATCTATGAATTTCAACACTATGTAAAGAACACAGTAGGCAATTTGTCAACAAACTGAGAATCTCAACCAGAAAACACACTGCTCAAGCTAGCTTGGTAAGGCTCCAAGCATTTGGGAATAGTTGCTTTTTTTTTCTTTCAAGAGCTCTCGAGATTGCCAGTCACAGGTCAAGATTGGTTGATTGTGCAGTAGTTGTCAAAAACCATACTCTTTAAGATAATCTTAGCCCAAATTTTTCATGCCAAAAGATCTGGCACTAAAAACCTTATAAAACACAAAAATGTTTTATACTTCAACAAATAAGCCCCAAGGTTGCATGAATTATCTAAGAAATACCTATTTGTAAGTATTTATAAACAGCAACCAGTTGGAAATGGTTCAACAATCTTTACCATGATCAACAAACTAGTGTTCTTTCTTCTTCTTCTTCTTCTTTTTTTTTTTTTTTTTTTTTTTTTTTTTTTTTTTTTGTTTATCATTAGTATTTTTATGTTGTAGAGAGCCTTTCTCTCTCTCTCTCTCATTGGTTTTATGACATGGAAACTGTTAGTGAAAAAATGTATGCAATAAACAACTATCAGAATGCACGGAGTTTGTTGTATCAAAACGTACTTGTCCAGGAGAAAACTTACATGGCTTGGAGGTATATGTTTTCCACTGAGAAGATCAAGCAAAAGAGTGCCAAAACTATACATTACACTTTCAGGTGTAACTCTTCCTACAGGAAAAATGAGATGTGCGAATTATGATTTATTTCGGACATAAAGTTTAGTGCAAATAACGATCATGAAATCTATGAGAATGAGAATATAGTGGAAGTACATGAAGACAGAAAAATCAACAATGCATGTTTTTACAATATACCAAACTTGTGTATAAAAACAAACAATATAGTAAGAAATCACAAAATGCATTCACCTTGACATAGAACAGTTGTGTATATATGTAAGATGCACATCCCCATCTAAGTTTGTGTTATTTAATAACTCAAATGGCAAGTTTAAAACCCCAAATGATGAACAAAAATGATCATCATGTTTACACATGTCTTGTCTGAGAGGATAAGTACCTGTCCTTAAATACTCGGGAGGAGTAAATGCCAGGTTTGTACTGTAACTTTTCCCATCTCTACTATTTTTCATCAAACCAAAGCATGAAAGTCTCGGGTTTCCATCCTGAGGAATAACACCAGTGATGAGACTTTCAAATTCCAACTTCAACAACAAACACAAATGGCTTGTGAGTTATAAGATAAACAGATACTAACATCGTCGAAGACAACTCTATAAGCATTCAGATCATGATAAAGAGCACGTCCTTTGCTAGTACAATATTCTAGAGCTTGTGCAAGATGCAAAGCAACCCTTAATCGCATTGCCCATTTCATCGGTTGTGTTTCCCCTGTGTCATGTAATTAAATGTCAATAATAAGTTCCAAAGAATTCACCTCCTGTGATGATCCATATGCAAATGTAAGCAAATTGACAAGACAATAGCATGCAGCATAGACGCATAATCAGATTCCACCACACGGTTCTGAAAGAAATAAGGAAGAAATTGCATCATAATTTCTAGAATTGAAAATGAGTTCGGAGAAATGATCCAGGAAGGTCCCTCTCCCTTTCTCTTGAGCTCCTTTATGCAAAACATAGTTATGATTATTAACATGTGATTTCTGTTATGGGTCACAATAGGACAACATTGAGATGTGAAGGAATAAATGGCATTAAGGGGAAAAGGTGAAAATACATGTCTTACAATCACCACCAACCCCCCAAACAAACAAATAACACACACACAACTAGAAAAAACAAAAACAAAAACAAAAAAAACAAAAAAGAAGAAAGAAAGAAGCTCTGCTAAGTTGCAACCACTCACCAATAACCAGGTGTTTTTTAATCAAATCACTCAAACCTAATATAGAGTGCAGAAATTATAAACCATACACATTCGATTGTAGACAATTAGACAAAAGAGTCAGTCCAATTAGTAAGTAGTTGTTTGATATATAATGAAATATATTTTTGAAATTAACCCACATGAATAGTGGGTTTGGTTATTACAGGAACACATAGGATGAAATATAGAGTAGAGCTCATACAACCAAAGATAAGTTCAACAAACTTACAATGAAATAAGTGCTTTGCTAATGTATCATTGGGCATATATTCTGCAACAAGTAACCTCTCATCAGCTTCACAGCAACAACCAAGTAAATTTACCAGTCTATGGTTCCGGAGCTGACCAACAGCTCTGGCTTCTTCCTGAAGTAGTAAAAGTTCAAAGTTAAAAGAGCTAAAATATTGCAATGAAAACAAGAATGATACATTGTTTTGAGAAATACTTATAACAAACAAAATAAAATGCACACAGTGAATTAGAGTTTTAACTGGACTAGTTAAGTCAATTGGCCTTGAGTTTATCACATCATTAAGCATTTCAAACCACTAAGAGAAAGAAAATAATGGTGTTGCACACTTACGATGACTTTGACTTTCCATATTATGTGTTTCTTATCTTTGCAATTAAACCAGACCATCATCATAAATGCAAAAGTTACAGCCTTGGCAGCAGTCAACAAAATTAAAGGAAACTAATTTGAAGTGGCAGCATCTCTAGTATTCCAAATACTAATTTAACCATCAGGAAAGGGACTACTGTTTTTAATGGTTCCATTCTGGATACTTTGAGTCATGCATGATATGCAAACATAATAAAGCCATTAAAATCAGAGGGGCAACCAAACATGCCCCAACTTTGATATTAAACGTAGAGCACCTTCTCAAATAGACAAGTGCAAAAGTGTGATCGAGATAAAAAAAAAAACCATTTGATGTGAACGAATTTTTTTGATAAATAATTAATTCATTGAAAATAGCAAAGGGGTGCAACCCTAGTACACAAGATGTATACAAAGAAATGCCCTACTAAAGGCGAAAAGAAGAACAAAAATTCACAAATTGAGACAAAGTGGAAAACTGGGAAACATTAAAAGCCCATGTCAATTTGAGTAGGGTCTTGACCAACACATTTAGCTCGTCATGCATCTTCTCATGAAAGAATTAGTTGATATTAACAGTTCCCTAGAGAGGTTAGGGACACAGGACGGGCAGCTACAAAAAAAATCTGATGTATCATTTTACTACATACGGTATAATCAAGAACCTGGTCAAGATCATCTCTGGGTAACCTCCTGTGAACCTTGGAGTAAAAGCAATTGCCAAGAAAGAAAATGGTGAAATATGTGAATGAATACGTGCAATAGGACAATAAATTTTTGCAACAAGCAAACGGGATATCAGAACGCATGGGAACAGCACATAATTTTACTCACCAAAAATTGACGGGTATCAGGCCAAGCTGATCTATTGAATCGTTTGACCGCAATCCGCACTTGATTTTCAAGCTTCCCTTTGTAGACCACATTTGGAGCCTTTTCCCCATGTTCGGAAACTATATTCTCCACCGCAAACCCAGATGTAGCCTGTCTAAGTTGATCAACTGTGTATTCACGAAATGTGGGCAAATCACCAACTTCACTCGTCTCCTCATTTTCTGCATGCAAACACACAGCAAACTCACACACTGCAATTTCTCTCTTGTAACAAATGTAAATGAACACAAATCACACTTCCACTTACCAATGCTATGGGTCTCAGCAACAGGTCTGTTATGTTCCGAACCAAAACAACACGCCGTCAGCTTGGAACACCCACAGCCCATCCCAATCCCAGAATTTAACTGCAAACACAACTAAGTCTTGAGGCGTCAACTTTTAGACTAATTTTCACAGCTCAAAGACACCATTCACCTTGACATATGAACCCAACTTGCTCCTTACACTGAACAAACCCATAAAACAAATCTATGTATAGAATCTACTTCTGTATAGTAAAACCTCATTTTCACAACAAGTAGTGTTGTTAGCTTGGAGATTTCAAGGTACACATGTGAAAGTTTGACTCCAATTTTGCTTCAACGGCCTCAAAAGCCTCAAATAAAAACAAAAATACCAATACTAACACTGAACTCAAACTACAACAACATCAAAAAGAAGCAAGCAGTACAAGATTGAATATTCAGCATTATAGCCAAAGAAACCATACCCTTACTACGATTGAAGTCAAAGTGGACTTAGTTTGGTTGACCTTTATCTTCACAGAATTCCCAATCCCCAGCTATGAACTTAGACCAAACTCAGCTCTGTGAAGCTCCTTTATTCGCATCAAGCGCACCAACCCAGATACCAAAAAACACAAAAACGAAGCGTGCGTCCTAGAGCCAATCAAAGACCGCACCTTTTAACCAAATCAAGCATCCCAAAAAGCACGAGAAAGTACTATACGTAATAGTATTGAATCCCCACCAAAAAGACACCCAAGATTGGAGCTTTGAGAACCTGAGAGAACCCAGAAATCGTCTTCCTCGATTCAGTCAAAAGGCATGAAAAGCAAGCCCAAATTTTGCCTGGTTTCTTTTCTTTCTTTGCAGTGTTTTTAGAATATATAATTGGTTTTGAAAAGTAAGAGTTTAGAGAGAGAGTCTGAATCGGGGATCTTTGAGTTGTTTTGGTGCTTTTGTGTGAATGAGAGAAATTTGCGAGCTTTGAGATTCGGATTGGAAAATGTGGGATTACAAAAACAATTAAATTATATTATTTTTCCTATGTATGCGAATGCGAGTATGCGTTTGCTGTGGGCGTGTGTCTGTGTCTGACTGCTTAGTTTTTGTTCTACATTTTTCCTATTTCCACCGACATCATCTTCTTTTTTAATTTTTCCACACCTAAGCGCCCCCCCCNNNNCACTATCAATTACAAGAAATAGAAAAATATGGAGAAAGGACAATGATGTTTGGTGAGAGGAAATAAATATAATTTTTTTTTTTTAACCATAGCTCCTTAGTTTGAATTATAATAGGTGAGACAAGTATATGTGAACAAGATTGTGCTTTTTGTTTGTTAACGTGTTTTGACGGGCATTTTTTATCGAGTAATGTTATTTTGTAGATAATTTATATGAATGTGAATCTATGATTGCAAAAATTAATGTTCGAATCAAAAGGGTTTGTGAAGAAAATTAATGGTTAATTTTTATTATCACGTCATCTCCGTATTTTGAAACAATTTTTTTTTTTTTTTTGTCTTAATATTTGTAGGATCAATAAAACGAGAAATTATCTTATAGGACAAGTTGTTAATGTTGTCCTTCTCAAATAGGTCAACCTTTCAAATTGTTGTTGATTTCATGGACAAATAGGAGACTAGACTGTTATCAATTGAGACATCTCAAAGTTCAATTTTGTTAATTTGTTTTGGGTGGTTCTTTTTTTTTAAAAAAAAAAATGTATTCATATGTGACATAAAGATGTAAACTGTTGGTATTTTGAAGGGGTGTTTTAAGGAGGATTTTGTATTTTTAATTTATTTGTTTTTGTTTTTGTTTCAAAAACATAAATTAAAAAGAACAGGTGATACCCTACTATATTCAAGAATCTCTAGATATTAAACATTCTAAATGGCAAGACATCTAAATTATTGAGATTTATATGGCTCGTGACATGTACATGCCCATAGTTGTCATGAATTTACAGTTTTAGAACATGTGATTTTAAAAATAGTAATTATAAAACGTGTGGTTTGAAAATATAATTTATTTTTTATAATGAAGCTAAGCGTTTGATAATATTACAATTTGGTATCTAAAATTGTAGTTTAACCTGTAAAATGTGCATTTTTAAAATGCACTTTATTGCCTACAATTTGAAAGCATTTACTTTTTGAAGTTTTTAAACTACAATTTTTAAAAAACTCACTCCTAAATGATAGATTTTTCATGATTTTATTTAAAATTGCTTCTTTTTTTTCTTTTTTTTTTACTTGTGAAATCGCAAAGCGAAACAGACTATATGTGTTAATAAAAATGTTTATTAGATTAGTAATGTTAAAAATTACACTTTTAACTTACTACCATTTTACTTTGTTGAGTCGCAATATCAATCAACCCTTAAATTCTTATTTTAACAATGATCTATTGAAAGACTAATTGTCATTATTACATACAAAAATAATAATAATAAAATAGTTGTGAGAATTTTATGCACTTACTTAACAACACTCTTAAAAGAGTAGTTATATATTTTATGGCATGCATTTTGTTGTATTTGTTATATTTAAAACCATAAATATTCACTAAAGGCTTGGTCAGAAGAAGGTTACTTTTTCTCTTTTTTTTTTTTTTCTTTTTAAGGTCAAGATAAGGTTACTTGACCAAAAGATAAAGTAGAAATCTATACTAAAATGTATGAAGTACAAGGAAATTGCGGAAGGGAACATTTCTACCTCCACCACTGGAAATAGCCCAATTATATCTTTTATTGATTGACTTAATTGCACATTAATTGTTTGACATGGTCTATTTATAAGAAAAATATGGTCGGTGAGATAGGTTAATTAGGAAAGGTAATCAAGACAAACTACTCTCGTAAATATATACCTATCAAATATCAAGGCTAGTATTAAAAAAATCGTATATATTATAACATTCCATCAAACTTAAAGTACAAGCTTAAGTTTGGAAAGAAAAATAATGGGCAACTATTTTTTTCTCAACCCGAGTCAACTCATGTCAAGTTAGCTCACATGGTCTACAAGTTATTTTATAGTGAACTCAGTCATTTATAAATCATATTCAGCAATGTAAGGTATAGTTCATCATTTGACAGAATTATCGTGAGTACAATATAAATATAATATATGATATAATAAGAGAATTATGTCATAGTTTAACACTACATGGTTAATGGTTTATTCGATATATTAAGTTATTAACCATTTCCTGATAGAGTTGGCGCTATCACAAATGACCTATAATACAATATTGGTACCCTATATATTATACACGTATTGTCCATCACTAGTAGCTCGAACGTGTCCAACCTCAAGATGGCCCACGCTACTAATAACATCTATCTATAGTGACTACCGATCAAATATGGTTGTACCAGTCACAAAATAACTATTGGATACAAGGCCGAACAATAAAAGCAAATATTTGATTATATGGTTAACTTGTATAATAGTAAGCTCATGATTGTTATCCTACAAGTACCTGTGTACCGTGTCATACGATATACTTAAATTCACAGTCATTTAAGTGCATTCATTTACAAACTTATAATTTTCATGATCTTGTTTATTCATCATTCATTTCATAAAAATATTGTTCATAATAATCTTAAGTGCATTTTATGAGAATTGTAAGTATGCATGTTTGACCTATAAAATAATAATGCTAAACCCTAAATAAAATAATAACATATGTATGTGTTTTACTTATTTGTGCCGTAAGACTCATCCACAAAAACCCCATGAGACTCCACAACCTTGAAATATTAGTCATAAACCGGAGCTAAAACAAGCCCTAAACCCTAATATACTCATAACAAGTTTCCTAACCGACCCTTGAACGTTTGGCCACAACATCGAACATTTGTACTGGGTAGAAACCTATTTATGAAAAAAAAAAAGAAAAAAAAAACCCACCCAACCACTCATAAGCAAGGTATAAAGTCTTAACATGATCTCTAGCATGCTCGTAAGCCACAATAACACATTCATGTATAACAACATCATCAATTTACTAATCAAATGTTAATATAATATTAAAGCCAAAACCAACTAGAGATTAAAAGCCAAGATGCAAAAGCAACTAAACAGTAAATAAGCAACTTATTAATATTACTAAAACAAACTAAGCTAATAAAGTTGCTTCATTTGAAGAACAAGGCACTAAGAAGACGTCGCCGGAGCTCGCCTAGTCTATTCCGGTGGGGTCTTCGATTTTGCCAGAGCATTCTGGTATAGTTGATGTTAGCGAAGGGCTTGAGTCTTCTGCTACTGTTCTGCCCATTCCCGAGGCTCAGCTTTTAGTCAATGGTATGACTGAAGCCCAAGCTTGGTATCTTGGGTGGTTGAGGGAGGGTATTCGGAGCCCTGAGTTGCTTGCTGCCATTAAGTGTTTTGAGGTGCAAACGCGGAGGAAGAATGAGGTTGCTCCTCCGGTCTTCTCTATGGAGCTCCTGAAGTTGAAGGCGATGCTTGAGGCAGGGACATGTGACAATAACAGGGAGAATGTGGTCAGGGATTGGGGTTAGGGCTGTTGAGTGGTCCCGGTGGGGTTTGTTTGGGTTGATTATGTGGGGTTTGTTGGGTTTGAAGGGGTTGTATGGGTTGTTTCTGTGGGTTGTGGTAGGGTGTTGCTTTGGGTTGTTTCTTTTGGTTATTGTGGGTGCTCTTAGTGAGCTTGGGTCTCCTTTAAGTGCACTTAGGCGCTCTTAGTTATACTTTTTGTATAATTAGGTGACACCCCATTTAAATTTGCACTTTTTGTTATAAATTATTATGACTTATAAAAAAAAAAAAAAAAAGACTCTTTCTTCACCAAGGCACTCTCACACACTCACTCCAGAGTAAAAATGAATAAAAATGGTGGAAATAAGCTAAAGGGGAATATGAGAGAAGATAAGAATGAAACTTTATCCATATTACTGCAACGTGTCAAATAATTGAGATATACTCTCGAACGTTTGGTGTACTATTGGACAGACGTACTATCATTTAGGTTTGGAGATTGGAATTTCAAAACACCAATAAATCATAAAATCATAGATTGCGACTTTATGGGGAGGCTGCACTATTATTAATTTCATGCATGACCCAAAAAAAAAAAGAGAAATTGAAACTACCACTCGTGCAAAGTCAAGCCCATTAATTGCACAACAGGATCTAAAGCAAACCATCTCGTCCGTCCATTGTACTCCTCCTTTTTCCCGTACAACATCCGATCTAATCTATCGTCTCTGACACGTGTACTCCAAATAAAGAACCCAGGAGGGCAGTGAGCTGCAAATACTACACTCGCAGTCACCGCACGTGAAATCAACCTACGCAATCGCACCCGTTGATTCAACCCATCGCCGCGCGTGGAGTCCCCCCCCGCTGGTCCTCGCCCCAACACGCACGGCGAGAGAAAAAGACCAAGCAAAAGCAGAGACGAAGGACACAACAACGACGAAATGGTACGGCCCATTTAAAAGAGGCAAAAAAGGACAATAAGGGCATTCCTACTTCCGTAAATTTGACCATCTTTAGGGCCCCTAATATAGAACCTGAAATATCCATACTTTTAACGACCACATTCATTTTCAACCAACAAAGCGAAAAAACTCACTTCCAACACTCCAAAAGAGAAAGGTAACGCTGAAACCCTAGAAACTACTCTCTTTGATTTTCACTATTTGCAGTACTGTAATCTATTTGTAGCTATCTCTCTCTATATATACATACATGTGTGTATGTTTATGTATATGTATGGATATGTGAATATGTAATGGTGTGTGTATAGGTTTTGTTGTATGTGTGGTGGGGGTAATGGGGAAAGGGAGACCTAGGGCTGTGGAGAAGGGGGTTTTAGGGCAAAATGGTGGAGTTTCTTTATCGGGGTCATTGAATATTCCGTCTGGGCCTGTGTATTATCCAACTGAGGATGAATTTAGGGACCCTTTGGAGTTTATAAATAAGATCAGGCAAGAGGCCGAGAGATATGGGATTTGTAGGATAGTTCCGCCGAAGAGTTGGAAGCCCCCATTTGCGTTAGATTGGGAGTCGTTTACGTTTCCCACTAAAACCCAGGCAATTCACCAGTTGCAGGCGCGGCCGGCCGCTTGTGACTCCAAGACTTTTGAGATGGAGTACAGTAGGTTTTTGGAGGATCATTGTGGGAAGAAGTTGAGGAAGAAGGTGGTGTTTGAGGGGGAGGAGTTGGATTTGTGTAAATTGTTTAATGGGGTGAAGCGGTATGGTGGGTACGATAAGGTTTTGAAGGAGAAGAAGTGGGGGGAGGTTTCGCGATTCGTGAGGTCGGCAAGGAAGATTTCGGAGTGTGCGAAGCATGTGTTGTGTCAGTTGTATCGAGAGCATTTGTATGATTATGAGAATTATTACAATCGGTTGAATCAAAAGGCTGGTAGTGGGTATAAGAGAGGATTGCATGAGAAGGGGAAGAGTGAACATGAGGCTGAATTTTCAGGCTCAAAAAGGAGACGTAGAAGTAATGGTGGTGATAAAGTTAAGGTTTGTAAGGTAGAGGAGGAAGAGCATGATCAGATATGTGAACAATGCAGAAGTGGACTGCATGGGGAAGTGATGCTTCTTTGTGATAGGTGTAACAAGGGGTGGCATACTTATTGTCTTTCCCCACCTTTAAAGCAAGTTCCACCTGGTAATTGGTATTGCTTAGAGTGCTTGAATTCTGATGAGGATTGCTTTGGTTTTGTGCCTGGTAAGCGGTACTCATTGGAAGCTTTTAGGCGTGCGGCTGATCGCGCCAAGAAGAGATGGTTTGGGACAGTATCTGCATCACGGGTGCAAATAGAGAAAAAGTTCTGGGAAATTGTGGAGGGATTGGTGGGTGAGGTTGAAGTTATGTATGGTAGTGACTTGGATACCTCTATTTATGGGAGTGGTTTTCCACGTGCAAATGACCAGAGACCACATACAGTTGAAGCTAAGGTTTGGGATGAATACTGTGATAGTCCCTGGAATATTAATAACTTGCCCAAATTGAAAGGGTCAATGCTTCGAGCTGTTCATCAAAATATCACTGGTGTTATGGTGCCTTGGCTGTATTTGGGGATGCTATTTTCGGCTTTTTGCTGGCATTTTGAAGATCACTGTTTGTACTCAATGAATTATCTGCACTGGTATGTATCTAATTGTACCTTCTATCATTTTCATTTATTATTTTCATTTATTTTATTTTTGTGACTATGTAACTATGGCTCATTTTCTTTGTATTTGTTTGTCAACTTTTCTATTTGAGAACTAGTATTTGTTTTAGAAAATGAGAGGGTGCATTTAGACGCGTGACGTGGTAACCCAAAAAAGTTGCTTAGTACTAGTATTGAGTTGTAAAAGAAAAATCCACTACATAGATTGAGATAAAATGTGAAGAAAGCAATAATGATCACATCAGCAGTGTACAATGATTAAATAAGCATCCAAAGTATTAGCTGGACATTTTTTAAGGTATGGTTATTGCTTTAGTTTTGTTTTGATAAGTGTTGTTGCTTTAGTTTTTGATTTTTTGATTTATCAAAAGCTGACTGCACCCAATTTAAACAAAATAAAAGGGTCATTACACAATGCTGGTCCCACTTAAATGGGATCCTGGAAGGGATGTCTTGGATATGGTCGTGCCCTTCCGCATTTTTGCATAAGTGGTCACTCTCAAGGCTTGAACCTTTGCACTTGCGCTTGGCAGCCTGAGGCTTTTACCATTTCACTAGACAATGGACCCTCCAAATGAACAAAAAAGTCAAATAAAAACTGAAGACTGATTTAATTGGATCCTGTGTTTGGATTATTTTCAAGTTCTTTGCTTTTTATTTTTTCATGTTTTTGTCTCTTTAGGAATTTGTAGCCATCTCTATTTGTTGGGATTATGGCTTAGTTGAGTTGAGTTGAGCTGTCTCTCAAGGAATTTGATGGAGTGTTGATGAATTACAGCTTAGTTTGAACTGTGATTGGCTGTACTGGTCCATTAAATTCCATTGAGGTGTACTGTGCAGTTCAAGTCTACCCTCTTTGGGGTTTGAAAAGATTGCTGTTGGGGTTTGGTGTTTTGGGAGAAATCCAAGTCAGTTTGGCATTAGTAAACTATGTTCTAATCAGGGTTGTTAGAAGCAGCTATTCTTTAGATGGTGGTACTGTTGGCATAAGTCAGACTCAGAGTTTCTTTGTTTTTTCTACACAATTTTGCTTCCAGGTGAATCATCAAAGACATTCAAGTGCCTGTGATTAGATTATTCTTTTATATGTGTATATATCACGTATGTATGTATAACAGTTCTTGTGGTCTGGATTTCTACCACTTTTGTTTAGTTTTATACAAAATAGATGCTCACTTCTCACTTCTGTGGTTGTCTCAGGGGAGAGCCAAAATGTTGGTACAGTGTCCCTGGTAGTGAAGCCCGTGCTTTTGAAAAGGTAGTTCTCAGAGTTCTTTAGAATAATGTTTGACATTCTTCTTTGGTTCCAAAGGCATTTTCACCCCTTGGAATGTCTTTTATTTTTTTTATTTTTTATGGTATCTTTATTGTCTATCATTCATTCACTGCAAAGAAACAATTTGATGTATAATTTATGTACCTTATTAGCTTCTAGGAATTAATTATAGTTGTATACTTCAATTTCTGTGATTTTTGTTATCTCCTTTTCATATTCTTTAGAGATGCATGCCACTGTGCCTGTGGTAGTAGGTTAATATACCACTTTGACAATTATCTAGCATTCTCACTATTTTGTGGGTCCCTGATGAATATTATGTGTTGACTACTCAGTTTCTTCATATTAACATTTTCACTATTATTCCACTTTCCTGTAGGTCATGCAGAAGAGTCTTCCCGATCTTTTTGATGCACAACCAGATCTACTCTTCCAGCTTGTCACCATGTTGAATCCATCTGTCTTGCAAGAACATGGAGTTCCTGTCTATAGCGTATTACAGGTGTGACCTGAAATAATTTTTCATTTCCCCCTCTTCCTGTTTTTGTTTGTTCACCAAGTGGTAAATTAGTTGAATGGTTTGGTGAATATAAGTGTCTTATATTTTTGCAGAACAAGGTTATTCATGGGGAATATAAAATAGAAACTCATAATTTTAATGTTTGCCTGAGTTTTAATTTTGTGGGAGGAATGATGAAGCAGGGTTGGGTTTTGGAACTTTGAAGCAATAAGAGAGTTTAGGGTCCTTGTTTTCTTTGCATCACCTATAGAAGAAATGGGCATGAGTAGAACTGGACATTCTGGCATAGGCTACTTGTCCAAACTGTCATATCTACAACTACTGTTTTTATAGCATCTCCTTGTGATTTTTTTGATGATACTTAAATTTTTGGTGGCTATTGGTTCATTTGTTTGAATCCTTGAAATTGTTTGATATGATTCTCTTTATGCTTGCTATCTGCCAGGAGCCTGGTAATTTTGTCATCACCTTCCCTAGATCATACCATGGAGGTTTCAATCTTGGTAGGCCATGCCATTTTAGTTTTACTAGCTACTGGTGATCAATTAAAGAACTTTGTGCTGTATTAAATTGTAATGAATCATTTGTGGCATATAATAGTTATACTCGTTCTTTTCAGGTCTAAATTGTGCAGAGGCTGTCAACTTTGCTCCTGCTGACTGGCTGCCTCATGGTGGCATTGGAGCAGAGCGGTATCAGCAGTATCACAAAGCTGCTGTTTTGTCTCATGAGGAGCTTCTTTGTGTCGTAGCGAAGGTTGGAAGCTTTGACCTGGAACTTATTCTCTTATTTAAAATTTCACAATAACTTGATATTAGGCCAATAATCAATATTTGTCTACAAAGTTAGAGTGTATACTGCACCGATTCCCCCCCCCCCCTGTTATCATATACAATGATTGTGTGTGTTTTTTTTCCTCAACATATGTAATCATCGATTGTTTGTTACTTTGGATTACTTCTCTCTTTGCTTGTTGAATTGAATCTTGGTATTACTGCAGTAACTTTTCTGTTTCTTCTGCTTGATGTTGTTTTGATTTTAGCAGAATGACTGCAATGGCCAAGCATCACCTTATTTGAAGAAAGAATTGCTTAGAATATATGATAAAGAGAAAAATTTGAGAGAGCAGCTTTGGAAAAATGGCATTATAAAGTCATCGCCCACGTCTCCTCGGAAATGTCCTGAATATGTGGGTACTGAAGAGGTATTTACTTTAAAGCATACACACTCTTCTTGATTTTCATTTTATGAAGATATACTCTATGGTGTTCAAAATCTCCTGGTGGGTTTTGTAGGATCCAACATGTATTATATGCAAGCAGTATCTCTATCTTTCTGCTGTTGTTTGCCACTGTAGGCCATCTGCTTTTGTATGTCTGGAGGTATGTGACATTCAAAATTCCTGACTTCAAAAATATATATGCCAAGTGTACTTTGACATGAGCTATAAGTCTACTCTGAGTGCATTGATCTTGCTCTGAATGTTAAGTTTAAGAGAAATTGCTAATGTTAAGTTGGACTTGGTGGTAAGTTTGATTGCCTCCTAAGCTCGAGTTCATTGGCAAGAAGTAAGGAATTTTCTCATAATTGCTCTACTTTTCTGACGTTAAGTTGGAGTGCTCTTCAATTGATTGCAATATGCGAAGTAAAAGAGTGATGCACTTGTCTCATTTATCAGTGGAAATGTGTAGGCTTTTGTTTTTGGAACCTGTTCATTTTACTCTTTTGTGATATATCAGTCTTGTTTGTAGTTATAATTCCTTTTTGTTTTTTAAACAAATTTGAAGAAGAAATGCTTGACTTTTCAAAAAACTTTGTTTATGCTAAAATTTTTTAGGTCAATTATCATGTACAGATTGATTGGAAATTTGGAATGCATAATAAAAAGTGCAATTAATTGCATATTTTTATAAAAACTCAATTTTCAAGAATCTCTTAACTCTCTTGAACAGGCATATGTTAATCTTATTCTTCATATATCCCTTCTTTTTACAATCTATTTTGTAGCCTATTTTGTTTTTGCTAAATGGTGGGTTTCTAATTGTTTTCATGGAGAACTTTTTCTTTTTCTAATTGTTTTCATGGAGAACTTGATAATGAAGATGATTTGAAATTATTCTGGACTTGTCAACGTTTTATGGTTCTAAATATCTAATGCTTGGTGCATTTGAATTATATTATTTACCATTGACTGATTATCTATGCCTCTCATGCAGCACTGGGAACACCTCTGTGAATGCAAATCCAGTAGACTGTGTCTTCTTTATCGTCAGACACTCGCAGAATTGTATGACTTGGTGCTTACAGTTGATAAATATAGTTGTGAAGAGATGGAAGAGAGTAGAAGTATACGAAAGCAAACATCATGTTCCACTGAACTAAATGCCTTTACTAAAAAGGTTTAGTTTTTGATATTTTGCAAACTACTAGATAATTTGAAATTTCATTTGCTATCCGTCTGGTTAGGTTATCTTAATTATACAGTGTTTATAGATATGTACATCTCAAGTTCTTTTTTCCCACTCTGCTTTTGGCCCTGATCATTGCTAAGAAATATGCTGAATCAGTCTTTTAGTGTTTTCCTTTTATTATTACCATGAATTTCCTCTCTGGAATATTATGATTTGTTCAGACAGAGTTTGGACAATTCCAATATACCTGTTTTTCGGAGTTGTCTAGAAGGGATTGTTGCTGGATATCCTTACCCTTTGGCCCCAATATAAATAGGCGTAAGTATTGAATACTATAAGTCAACACCTGCCCTTCAAGTAATACAATTGATATTTATTATGGCTATGATTAACTTAATCCAAAGTGGAAATGAGATACAATAAAAATTAGACATTTATTGTATGAATGCTACTTTCCATATTAATTTCCTTTCATTAGAATATCCTTTCATGTCTCTGTTTTTATTGGGCTGAAAAGGATATGCTGGGTTCCAGCTCTTAAAGGTGAATTCTATTCCAAAAATGCAGGATGAGACTGGAGAGAGATATAAGGCCATTCAGGCAGGGTTGTAGCTTTTCAAAATATGAAAAATTGAAGTTTCTTTGAAGCTATCCTTGGGATGCTTCTTGAAAACCACCAAAAAGAATGAAGCCACTTCATAAAAATTGCAAAAAGCTAAAGCACCATTTTGTTTTAACTTAAAAAAAAAAAAAAAAACCATTTGCTTTCTATTTATGAAACGTAAATATTTTTGAATTGGATCTGTACTTTCATTCATTGAATGAGTATGGGTAACAGATCCATGGATAAATAGAAAAGGGAGTATCTATAATAGTAACTAATTCCTTACAGATCTGGTAGGAACTAGGAGATCTGAATGCCAAAAATGGGGATGGTGAAGCATTGAATAATGGTGATAGTATTGTAATTCTTGTGAGGTTAAGTTTTAACTATTTATTATGTTGGAAGTATTGGTTGTAGTTATGGTCTGATATCTAGAAGTTTTGGGGGAGGTGAGGGGGGTGGTTCTTGCTTTTGAAATTATTCTGGGTTTGTTTTCTTGTGCAAGCAAGTGGGATCTGTTTGTGATTTCTATGTTTTGTTGATGATCGTATGATGCTTTGTTAACCAGCCTTGTGCTTTTAAGTGAATTACAGATCTGCTTATAATGTAGTTTGTTTCATTAAGTATGATAGGATTGATGAATTGGGGTATTTATGACTGTTCTCTTGGACCACTTGCATGTAGATCAAAGGTGGCCATGTTACTCTGGATCAGCTTGCAGCCCAATGGCTTTTGCAATCGCGCAAGATTTTTCGGAATCCATTTTCAAGTGAAGCCTATGATGCTGTGTTGAAGGATGCTGAACAGTTTCTTTGGGCTGGTTCTGAAATGGATCCTGTGAGCTTTTAGCCTCAATGTTTCTATTTTTTTTTCATTCTTGTTGCTCTTAAAATTGGACATTACAGCAGTAGTTTCTTATTAAAAAAGTTACACTTTGGACACAGGTACGGGGCATGGTAAAGAATTTGATTGAAGCTCAGAAATGGGCAGAAGGCATAAGAGATTGTCTAGCTAAAGTTGAAAACTGGTCACGTCATTGTGGTGGGGATCTAGAGAAAATTCACTTTGAATATGTCAGTGGGTTACTGAGTATCAACCCTGTGCCCTGTAATGAGCCTAGGCATCTCAAGTTGAAGGTTATTATGGTTTAGTGTGTGAATATTGTTTCCACTGTGGTTATCTGCCAATTGAACTTATTGCTGTTTGTTTTATGACATTCAGGAGTATGCAACAGAGGCAAGACTGTTGATTCAAGAAATTGATGATGCTCTATCAACATGCTCAAAAGTACCTTTTTTATATAAAAATGACTACGTTTTTATCATTTAATTTGTATTAATTTTGAGATTATATTGGAAGTAATTGTCTTCTGGCAGCTTGCAGCATTAATTCAGTTATGGTGTTTCCTTTTTCTCTATTTGTTTTGATTGATGTTTATCGCTGCAGATTTCTGAGTTGGAATTCTTGTACTCCAAAGTTTGTGGCTTACCAATTTATCTAAAAGAGAGTGAGCAATTATCACTGAAAATTACTTCAGTAAAGGTATTTCCTTTTGAACATATGCAGATTTAGTATGGTATTTTTAGTTTTTTGGGTTGCTTGTCTTCCTTGTGGCAATCTGGCCAATATTTTTTCTACTACCATTTATTTTTAATGATTTGTTAGATTTTTCAATGGATAAAAGTCGCAAAATAATGTTCATATGTTGCCTGCATATCACATGATCTTGGGTGTAGGATGGGTATTCTACTTTTCATTTGCTGCTTCAGTAATATTTCTCATTTTTTAAATGCTTTTTATCATTTGTTACTTAGATGGGATTGATAGGCTCAGTTGCTTGAGAGCAGCTTAAATTCTGGGTTTTCCCTTTTATTGGATATATGGAAAACTCCGAGGGAAAAAAACTTATAGGTGCTTCCGCAAGTGAAAATTATTAACTTAAAGTGCAAGAGGATGAAAATGAATGCCACAGGCGGAAAACAACTATTATTTTGAGTGGAGAGCTCCCAGTAAATTACTGGATTTTAATATGGTGAAGGTCTTGATTTTAGTGCAACACACTTTTGAACACCAGCATAACCTGGCAAGGCCTTGACAGGGTCAAGTACCTCAGAACTGTTGGGATAACCTAATTTAGTCTTGGCCTTGACACGCTTAATTAATGGCTTCAACTTCTGAGAATCCCCTTTTGCAGGCCTGTTCAGCAGTGAAAGCCATGCTTCCAAACTGATACTATGAATGGCCTAAAAACTATACTTTTTTGATAAGTAATTCAATCTTAATAGATGGGGACTACATTAGGGTTATATTTCAAAATGTTTGGAGTTTGATTTGTGAAATGTGGAAATTTTGATAATAATTCTTCACATTTAAATGTATTTTTCTCTCTCCTTGACATCTGTGTGCTTCTTTTTTGGCCTAAAGATTTCCACGTTGGATTGAACAATGTAAATCCTGTGGTGTCTGTGTACTGATTGATGTTTCTTTGGGAATTGATCTTTGAGTTTGGTTACACATGGAACCTACATGCGTTTTTCGTGTTTTCAAAATAATTTTATTTTGATGATTTTTTCTTAAGAAAATATATACTTGTAAACTTTACTATGGTAAAAGGCTTTTTGTCATTAACTTAGTAAGGGTGCTACAACCAAGTTCAGTTGTGGCCAAAGCCATGATACGCTAATTAAAGTAACTAGCTTTTGGATTTCGTTACTCTTGTGTTTTGTATTTTTTACCATTTCCTTTCTTTCTAATCCGGTTTATTACTGAGAATCATTAGGTCTGGATAGAAAGCGTACAGAAATGCATCTCTGAGAAATGCCCTGCCACAATCGAGGTTGATATCATTTACAAGTTAAAGTCAGAGGTGATTAGGATTTCTACCTGTGTCCAATTGCTATTATCTTCTTTTTGTCAATTTCTGTGGTTGTTTCTTTAGGTATCCACACACTATGATCTTAATCTCAACGTTGAACAGATTCTGGAGCTTCAAGTTCAACTCCCAGAGACAGAAATGCTTTTTGATTTATTAAGGCAAGCTGAACTATGTCGTGCTCAATGTGCTGAGATTTTAAAAGGTCCTATCAGTCTAAAGGTTGGCTTTGTGGGGTTTTGTTGTCGTTTTTTGTGGTTTTAACTGTTCATTGGAGTTTAAGGCCTACCTTTTTAACCAATAACTTTTTCAGAATCTCGAAGTGCTTCTTCAAGAATTGAATGGTTGTACTGTTAACATACCAGAGTTGAAGCTTCTGAGGCAGTACCACACTGATGCACATTTGTGGATCTCCCGGTTTAATGATGTTCTGGTGAACATTAATGAGCGGGAGGATTATCACAATGTTGATGAATTAAATAGCATTGTCACACGTGGAGGATCTTTAAGAATTCAAGGTTCGCTTGTTGATGACATATGCGACTTTTCTATTTTGCTGTTTTCTGTTTTGGATATTTATGGAGATCATTATTAGAGTCATCATTCTTGTTTTTGTTTTATATTGTTCTAATGGTGTGTTTGTTTTAAGCAGTTGATGAATTGCCTCTAGCCGAGGTTGAGTTGAAGAAGGCCTGTTGCAGGGAAAAAGCTATTAAGGTAATTCAATATGAACCCATTTTGTCTTCAGGGTGTTCTTCTTTCCCATCTCTCTTCTTCATGTACTTGGTGGTTTTAAATTTTAAGATTACGGTAATTAAATGAAAAAAAAAAAAAATTGTTTTGGTGCTTGTGTGTCAAGCATTTTTTGGAAATTCATTGGGAACATTATTCATTTATGCTACGTTGAAACAGGCACGCCATACTAAAATGTATCTGGACTACATTCAGCAACTGATGATGGAGGCTGCAGTGTATGATTTTTTCCTTGATACCCCTAAAAAACTGAGTGTGCTAAAGGTTTTTGCTTTATATTTTTCATAAAGCTTCATGTTTCAATTTTCATTTTTTTTTCAGGCTTCAGATTGAGAGAGAGACATTATTTGTTGATATGACTGGAGTACTTGCTGCTGCTGTACATTGGGAGGAAAGAGCAAAAGATATTCTTGCACATGAGGCTACAATGTGCGACTTTGAGGATGTCATAAGGTATTAAGTGCACATTGCTTGTTTTTTTTTTTTTTGATTTTTATGGCTTATTTTGCCTGCTGGTAATAATAGTTGACATTGAACTTCTTCAGGGCTTCAGAGGACATATTTGTGATTCTGCCTTCTCTTAATGATGTCAAAGATACAGTATTAATAGCCAAGTCCTGGTTAAAAAAGTCAAAACCCTTTTTAATGTCTGCTTCGTCTTCAGCTCCTGCCTCAAGTTCTTTACTCGAAGCTAAGGCCTTGCAGGTTTTTGCTCTTTCCCACATATTGGTACTTTGCTTAAAATTAGACTGTATATGTGATGATATCCTCTATTTTTTGTAGGATTTAGTTTCTCAGTCGAAGGTTCTTAAGATATCTTTGGAAGAAAGCAGGGTTCTAGAAAAAGTTTTGAAGAACTGCGAGGAGTGGGAGCAAGAAGCACGTTCTCTTCTGCAAGATTCTGGGTGCTTATTTGGTTCGAGTAATATAGGCGATGGTCTTATTTCTAAAATGGAATGTATAATTTCTAAAATGGAATGTGTCACAAAAAGTGGTTTATCTCTTGGTTTCAACTTTCGTGAGATTCCAGAACTTCAAGGTAACTGTTCTGCCCTGCAATGGTGCAAGAAGGCCCTTTCTTTCTGCTCTGGTGCTCCTTCTTTTGAGGTGAAATTTTAAACTAATTAACATGGTCGTATTATATGTTGATGCTTTTTGGTGTTACATGGGCTTCCTTTATTCTTTCTCTGAAGGTTGATGATTACAAAGAAACTTGTGCTTCTTTTTGTTTGCAATTTATTTTTGTTGTTTCTAAGTGATTTGTGAAACAGTGCAAGTTGCAATTAAATTGATGTATGCCATTATTTCTATTGACTTATCAAAAAAAAAAATTGATGTATGCCATTGTTTATTACTTCAGGAAGTAATAATGAATGAAGTGTAGATACATAAACGTACCTGGGATGCGTGCCTCTGCTCTTAAATAAGATTGTTTTGATTATAAAAGAAGCGTAGATACAAAAACATTTTCTGCATTATGAGGGAATTAGTTTTGCATTAGTATCCTCACCTTCCAGATTGTCTTAATCAAACCCTTGGTTTTTAATGCAATCAATTTTTTTTGGAATAGAATAGTTGGGGTTTGCACAACTTTATTGGTTTTGAGTTATTTCTTCCTCGTGTGAGATAATTCAGTTATGTATAGGCTTAGTCGAGTGGTATAAAATTGTTCTTCTTAGGTGTTTTACCGAGTGGTTTATTTTAATGAAGGGCTTTCTTCACATTTTATCTTGTAGGATGTTGAGGACTTGGTGAAGGATGCAGAGCAACTTCCCCATGCATGTGCGTCTGGTCCCTTATGCAGCTCATTGGTTGCTGGGATCAGATGGCTTAAGCAAGCGTCAGAGGCAATCACTGTGCCACACTTGAATTTCAAAAGATGCAACTTGAGTGATGCTGAAGAAGTTCTTGCTGGCTCTCTGGTATTTGTGTATGCTGATTATGTTACCTCTATATCTTCTCAAATCTACTACTTTATGAATTGAATGCTTAGTGTTCTATTTATCCTATTGTTTAAAGTTGATTTGTTATATAGAATTGACTTTTAGCTTTCTCTACTTGCAGAGTATTGATGTCTCCTTTCCGGTAATGGTTCGTCAACTGGGAAATGCTATCCATAAACATAAGTGAGCAAATTGATTGTCTCATTCTATTTTCTTTTTGTTATTTCTAGCCTTTTGACTTGTGATTCATCACTTTGGTCTGTAGCAGAACCGCACACGTGTAGGTGTGCTATGTGTGGGTGTATACATATATATAGCTTTAATTTCAAGCTTCATTTCAGATATGCATCTAAATGCTCTGATAGTGTTTTCATGCTCCGAAAGTTTTAGATGTTAGTGAAACCACTGATGCAGCTTGATTTACACTTGAAAGTTGCAACCTGTGGTTACTAAAAAATGGTGCCCGTAGGAGTGAATATCTATCCTCTCATTTTTATCTGTTCAAGTATGTCAGAAGATTATTTTGTATGTGCCTGTTGATTCTCACTGATTGTGGTTTCTTTATCATCGAGTACTTTGTTATTTCTCTTTGTAGTTTGAGCGGGTTCTCTTCACCTATAACCCTACTGCAGTCAAACTCAAATGAGCTTTCTCGTCACATTTGATGATAACTTCAATGAAGTAGACCTTTTGTGGAGTGTTATCTTTTGTTGGCTTGAGTTAGCTTGGGTTATGTTTTGTTGAATTATCACTTGTTCTAGAAGTTTAAGCTGGTGGGAAGGGGTAAATTTATCTTATCAAAAAAATGAAGGGGTAAATTTAATTATTTAATCAACACTTTAGCACTCTCCCTCACGTGTGGGCTCAAACTCCTTTTTAATAAGTGGCTCAACATGAAGAATATTTTAATTTAATGAGGGTGAAATGAAATGACGGAGTCGGGGTTCGTACTCAAGACGTTTGGCTCTGATACCATGTTAAATTATCAAGTACTCCAAAATTTAAAATTGATAGGAAGAGATGAAATTTAATTATTTAATTTTATTCTAACACTTACCTTCATGCTTGGGTTCAAACTCACCTTTAATTGGTGGGGCCTAATATGTGAGACATTTTACTAAAATGAAAGGTAAATGACAGATTCAAAGTTCGAATTTAGGACTTTTGGCTCTGAGATTATATGTTAAATCATCATTTGTTTTAAAAGCTTGATAAAAAATGGTAAATTTAATTATTTAATCAACACTTTAGCAGCATGCCTAATAGTGTAGTAAACCGTTTCACTTGTTGTGGAGGGTTGGGAGGTAGTCCTCAATGTGCAGCTGTGTGGAAGATGGTTCTGTTCTTTCTTGTGTAGTGTCTCTGGAGAGAAATAAATGATAGAAGTTTTGAAGACCATGAGAGGACAATGGCAAAACTAAGTCTTGTTTTTCATAACTCTTTACCACTGGACAACTGCCTTAGATCTTAATTTGCTTAGTTTATCATTATTTTCTTGACTTGTTTTCTTTTGCAAGCTAGGTGTTTCTCGTGTATACTCCCTATGTACTTGGATTACGCCTTTTGCACTTTTAATGATATTTCGATTACTTATAAAAAAATGAATACCATATTGTCTTTATTATATTCTCAATGTTGTTCAAAACTAAATTGGATGACACATATTGCCCCAATTATTCCCTAAGATTGATGGACAAGTTTGATTCACACAAATGCTTATTCACTTAACACATATTTCTTTCCCAATTCCTGAAATTGACCGAGCCCTGGGAATGTATCTGATATGTTTCTCTCAATTATTTGTTATTTAATAGTTCTTGATGCTCATCACATTTTTAACTGTAAATGTAGGTTGTGGCAAGAACAAGTGCAGCAGTTTTTCGATAAAAAATATGAGGATCGATCTTGGTCTCTGATGTTAGAGCTCAAGGTATGCATGCATTAGGGAAAGTTGAATTACTTGTATTGCCTTGAATAATTCCACTCTTATTATTTTTTCATGAATCCGTATGAGTTGCATTTTGCAATTCTGCATGTTCATAAGTATATTGGTGGGTCTACATACAACTAAGGTGGTTTTGAAGCATATCGAAGAGATTTTTCTTAGGGTGAATAAAGGTGTGTGATGGGGTGCTGCCCGCTGAGGAGGGGGAATCTGTTTTGGCGTTTTACTTTGAGCAGATTGATAAATTTTTAGGTGGAAAATTGGTAGAGCAACCTAGGATTAAGGGCAAGAGAGAGCTGAGAAATTTAGAAATTTAGAAAGCTCTATTAATTATGGTATTGCTCACGGGCCATACCGGACAAAGAGGGGCAAGGTCACTGTGATGTAGTTATCTGATTGGGTTTGTGGGGGTTATTTGGGTGCTTAGGGTTCTTGGGTGGGTTTGTGGGGTTCTTTTTGTGGGTTTGCTTTGGGTTTTCTTCTTGTACAGTTCTTTTTCTCTTTTTCCTTTTTCAATAAAACTCCTTATTACTTATAAAAAAAAAAATTGTTAAAATATCAGCGAGTTCTTTATTTGAACTAAGGTAGTGTTTTCCTTCTATCTTTAATACTTACAAAAAAAAAGAAGAAGTTTTCAGTGAACACAAGAAAGTCTTTGCCTGTATCATTATGCTGCATGAGATTTCCCAGACCTGCTTAGTGCTTACATTTAATGGAGGTGTTGCATTTAATAACTTTGAACTCTTTTTGGGACATAGAGTTCTGTTTTCTCCATGACCAGTACCATATCATAAAACCGCTGGATTTTTAGTTACTTTTATGATGGTGAATAATGTAATAATCTCCCATCTTATTGTTCTATATGTATATTTCTTTTAATTTTATTTCTCCTTTATTTTCATAGATGAAAAAAGCTTCAGTTTGTTTGATCTTATGCACTCGCAAAATTGTTCTTTCTATCTTGAAGTGTGTTGGCTAATATCACTTGTACATATCATTTGTAGCCTAATATTATGTGAGCATCTGCAGGAACTTGGAAGTGCTGTTGCTTTCAGTTGCTTAGAACTTGATATGGTTTTATCTAAAGTTGAAAAGGTTGAGAAGTGGATGAAACGCTGCATGGATGTTTTAGGGACTTCAATTGGAGATAAGAACTCTTTGCTTCTTGCTTTGCGAAAGGTTTCAACCTGTCTTTCTTATCTATTTTCTTCTACAATTTTGATGCTTTGTTCACAATATCAATTTGATATATTTAAAATGTATTTCATTGCACAGATTAAAGAGACTCTAGATAGATCTTTGTACATGTATGGCAAGTCACGTGTTTTTGAAGCAGGAAATTTATGTGTCCGCTGCTTCAGTGATACTGAGAACCTGGTGTTTCTTACTTGTTCAACATGCAAGGACTGGTAAGGTATTTGCTACCTTGTTAGCATTTACTTGTTTAATCTGTCTATCAAGGTCAAGATGACCAGAATTTATAATATGTCTTCCACACTGTAGGTTGTTATTTCAATGTCAAAATTTTCCAGTAATCATTTCAGCTCTTTTGAAGAATTTTGAGCTACATGACTCTGATTCCTGTTCTGCAGATTCCTTTCTTTCCCCACTTTCCTATGGCTACCGAACATCCCTAAAACTTTAGTTGTTGTCCCATGTGTCACAATTTCTTTTTCTTCTGTTTCAGTTTTTATGTTCTGGTTATCACTTGTTATAGATTTCTTTCGTATGAACAGCTATCATTTGCGGTGCCTAGGACCAATGGCAACAAATTCAAATGATGCAGAAGTGTATATATGTCCTTATTGCCAATTTTTGGAGGTCGGATCAATTTGTCAAATTAAAGGCGGTCCTCTGGTATGCAATATATTTTTGAAGCTTCGTTCATAAGAAACCTTTGTTGTCCATCTCACTTCTTCTTTTATAGTCCATCTCACTTCTTCTCTGCGTACAGAGATTTGGAGGGAAGCGTCCTGAATTACAAATGCTTGTTGAACTTCTATCTGATGCTGAAGATTTCTTTTTATGGTAATACACTGCACTATTGAGGCTCTTATGACGAGAACTCCCTATTTTTTAATTCAATTGTCTAGTGGCTTTTCTAAATCATATTTTAGCTCATGTATTTTATGGATTGTGTATATAGTTTATTTAACTTTTTGTTATTTTATGAGTTATGAAATAATACTTGATGCATTCTATTCTTTTTTTATTTTTTATTAAACATTGGCAAAACGAAGGAATCTTGTGAAGAATTTTGTTATGATGTTGAACATGCATGGTATAAATTTATTCTCCTCCAGCACTATATAATTTGAACTCTATTTTGCTATTTTAGTTTTCCTGCCCCAAGTAATATTGAGTCTGAAACTAAGGTGGCAGTAATAGGAAATATAGCAATTCAAATAGAAGGAATAATTCCATTGAATCTTTTTTCGTTAATGGTACAATGTCTTCGGATCATACTGTGATCAAAGAATACATTGTGTAGTTCTATGATAGCTTGTTTACTCAAATGTTCAGTTGGTGGCCTAGGTTGGATGACTTTTCTTTTGATTCCATTGGTGAGGATGAGGCCGTTTGGTTGGAGAGCTTTTGAGGATGATGAGATCTTTGAGTTGGTGAAAGCCCTAAGCAGTGACAAGGCCTTGGGCCTTGACAATTTTTCTGTGGCGTTCTTCCAAGCATGTTGGGATGTTCTTAAAGAAGATATCATGAATGTTTTCCATGATTTATCACGCCAAAGGAATGTTTGGGTGGTATGGGGTGGGCTTTGGAAAAATATCAGGAACTGGGGGGGCGTTCTCTAGTCATACTAGATTTGAGGTGGGTAATGGCTCCAAAGTTAAATTCTGGTATGATGTGTGGTGCGGGGACTAGTCCTTTAAGATAGCTTTTTTGGAATTATTTAGTATTACTCGCTCTATTCCTTTGTGGTTGATTGTTTGGAAATTTCTACGGATTCTCACTAATGGAACTTTAGCTTTATTGAGTGGCACAAGACTGGGAGGCGGATTTCTTTACTGTATTCCTTTCTCTGTTGTACTCCTTCAGATTGAGCTGAGAGGGTGAAGATGACCCTTGTTTGGCCCTTTCCAAGTAGGGCTGGTTTTGACATGACATACGAATTCGATACGAAATTAGCGGGTTAGGGTTTTGTATAATTAGATTCAGGTCAACCTAAATTAACCTGTTTAATAAACGGGTCAATCCTAGGTGAACTCACTTAACTTATGGATGACCCGTTTAACCCGTCTACTAAACTCAAAAAATAATTTTAGGATAAAAACCGAAATTAAAGTAAGCGGGTTATGTAGATTGGGTCAAATGGGTCATTCATTTATTTGAATTAGTTTTCAAGTAACGAGTTAAACGGGTTATGTTTTGGTCAACTCAACACGACTTGTTTATCATACAGATTGTGTTACCTGCTAATTTAAATGGTTTATATTAGGGTTGAGGGATCTGACTTGTTTAAGTAAATGGGTCGTGTTAGGGTTGACCTTTAACAGGTTGGCAGGTCAATTGACCCGACACGAACCGGATTGCTAGCCTTAATAAAAAAAAAAAGATGATTCTATACGGTACCCTGTGAGAGTACTCATTTCCCTTGGAATAATATTTAGCAGAATAATGTTTCATTGAGAGCAATGTTCTTTGTTTGGTTTGCCATGCTAGGGAAGATTCTCATTGTAGATACTCTTGAGGAAGCGGCACATCATAGTGGTAGACTAGTGTTGCATGTATAAAATGAGCGGGGAATTTATTGATCATCTCTTAGTCCACTGTGAGATTGCTCGTGCTTTTTGGACTTCTATTATTAGTCTTTTTGGGTTACATTAGGTCATGCCCAGATGAGTGGTAGACATTTTCGTCTGTTGAAGAGGGCAATCTAGTAGTCTTGACTCCTCATGTTGCAACTGAGTGGAAGTTGGTACTGCTCTACCTGATGTGGTGAATCTAGAGAGAGAGAAATGAACGGAATCTTGAAGACCGTGATAGTATGGTGCTGGATTTAAAAGCTTTATTCTTCAATACCTGTTTCTAATGGACGGTTGCCCTTGACTGTTTTCATTTTTCAAGCTTTTGTGGTTTTCTTGATTTTTTTTTCTCCTTTTGGTTAGATGCTTCTCTTATATATCTCTTGTGTACTTGGGTTGTGCCTTTGCGCTTTTAATGAAATACATTTACTTATCAAAAAAAAGAATTATAGCAAGAAATGATCAGTGACAGGTTTTGGATGCAAAATACTTATGTTCAAACAGATTCAGCTCTAGCAGCCGAAGTTAGAAGCATCAGAGAAGTAATTAAGATGGCTTTAGAGCTTCTGTTGTGAAAGTTGATCACTGAGACTGATGTCTAGTAGTTCATTGTCATCCCGTTAAATAAGAATGGGAATTACTCCTATTATGTATAGCATACAAATTTTAATTAACAGACTTCTGAGTTTCAAGGTTTGCTTGATTTCAAGGTGCTGCCAACACTAGGCAGTTTGTTAGCCACCAAAAACTAAGCTTGATGATGTGCCCTGTAAACTGGATGTCTTCACTTCATCTTCAGTTGATTCATAAATTGTTCTGGTTTTCGCCAACCAGACTTCGACGTCTCCGGCGACCATGTAAGCCCGATAGTGCCGTGTGCTAGGGTCTGGTGTTGCTGCGATGGAACGTCGGTTTTCCATCGAAGCTAAATCGTTCTGGTTTTCGTCAAAGGTTGGGTCCTCTCTTTTCCGATTGGAGGAAAGGAGGAAAAAATTCGTAGGGTTTATTTTCGTGAGCTCTCTATGTTCCTCCTGGTTGGTAGATACGGTGGAAGAGGCGTGTCAGGGGAAGGAGGATATCGCCAAGTCGTAAAGGTGGGTTATGGCTCCCGGAGAGGCGTGATGGAAAGGGCTGGAGGCGCTTTGCGAGAGAGTTGCGTGTTTTGTTGGCCACCGTTGGTGGATCGGAGGTGTCTGGGTTTCGCTCCTTGCTGAGTTCGAAGCCTTAACCGATCAAATTCGCGGAGGCCGGGGTCACTGGGGAAGGTTCTCATAACCATTCTTTTGCGGAGGTTTTACTTTCGAAGCCTCGATCTCGCATTGAGGTGAAGGAAGCCGGGGATGATTCTAGAAGTATGGGGTTTATTTTGAAGAATCGCGACGAGAGGAAGGGACAGTCTTCGGTTTGTATGGAGCTATTACAAATTTCGTTTGCCGAGGGGGGGATAGCTGGGGAGGATGCGCGGCTCGCGGTTGACTGCTCGAGCTTCGAATCTCAGGTGATGGCAGCTGGGTCTGTGCGTTTGAGGAGGGAGAGGAAGGGCAATTTTGGAATTTGTGGGGTGTTGAGTCTCCTAGGGCAAATTAAACGCAAACTGGACCGGGTATTTGCTGGGCCTGCCTCGAAGCCCAATCGCAGGAGGAAACGAGTCTGTGTGTTGGGCCTTAGTAACTCTGGTTGGGGTTGGGTTCCTGGGTCGGATCTTAAATCAGTTTCGGGTCTGAGTGCGATTTTGGGTTGTGACTCGGGTCCGGGTCCAAAATCGCCACTGGGCTTGTTTTTAGAGCCGGATCTTGGTGAGGTGCCGCCTTTGGTGCTTTCGAAGGGGACGTTTATGGGTTCTAAAGATGGTCTTGAGGTGCCGTCGTCAAGTATTGTGGGTGTGGTGCCGTCTGACAAAATATGACAAACTATGAAATATGATTTGATTTGAATTGAATTGAATTGCCATTGGCTTTGGGTTCTGTATATTATATAGTCTTTACAAGGGTGCTATACATGGAAAGGAAAATATATGCTAACTGTACAGAATAATAGATGGAAAAATAAGGAAACAATTGTGGCTAAAATAAGAGAAGTTTGGGCAGCAAGTTTGGACAGCTGTAAGTGTGGACAGCAAGTAGTTTGGACAGTAAGTTTGGACAGTTGTAAGTGTGGACAACAAGTTTGGACAGCTGTGCTATCCATTGACAGCCCCCCTCAAATTGATGCAGGGTGATCAACAAGCATCAATTTGCTACTGAGGAAGTAATGTTGATGACGAGTGAGAGCCTTGGTGAAGATATCAGCAATTTGTAGATCAGTGGAAATATGTGGAAGAGTGATAACACGAGCTTCAAAGGCTTCCCGGATAGAGTGACAATCCACTTCAATATGCTTGGTGCGCTCATGATAGACAGGATTGGCCGTGATTTGAATAGCACTAGTATTATCTGCATGTAGAGGTGTAGGATCGGTCTCAGAAAAATCTAACTCTGCAAGCAAACCGCGAAGCCAAATAATTTCTGAACAAGCAAGAGACATTGCGCGGTACTCAGATTCCGTAGATGACTTAGAGACTCTGTCTTGCTTCTTACTTTTCCAGGAGATCAAGGCATCACCTAAGAACACACACCAACCAGTGATGGAGCGACGGGTATCCGCACAACCAGCCCAATCAGCATCACTATATGCAGCAAGATGAGTAGAATTGCTGGCAGGGAAGAATAAGCCACGGGTAGGAGTGCCGTGAACATAGCGTATGATCCTACGGACAGCAGTCAAATGAAGATGACGGGGAGTCTGAAGGAACTGGCTGACTTGCTGGACAGCAAAAGAAATGTCTGGTCTAGTAATGGTGAGATAAACAAGACTACCCACCAACTTCCGATATAAACTGGGATCAGCAAGTAAGTCCCCCTCCTCTTTGCGAAGCTTGACATGTAATTCCATGGGAGTATCAACAGAAGGAGCCTTTTGAAGACCAGCTGTAACCACCAAGTCACGAGCATATTTATGTTGATTGAGGGAAATTCCAGAGGAACTACGATGCACCTCAAGACCAAGAAAATATGTGAGAGACCCAAGATCTTTCATATGAAATGACTCTGAGAGATGAGTTTTGAGCTGGCCAAGTAAATCGGAATCGGAACCAGTGATCACAATATCATCAACATAAACCAAAAGAACAACAATACCCATGTCGGTTTTCCGAAGAAACAAGGAAGTGTCATACTTGCTCTGCTTAAATGAAAATTGTAATAAAGTGGTGCGGAATTTGTCAAACCAGGCCCTCGGAGCCTGTTTGAGACCATAAAGAGAGCGGCGAAGCTTACACACATGTGAAGTCGGAGAGGAAAACAATCCCGGGGGTGGCTTCATATAAATACACTCTTTAAGATTCCCATGAAGAAACGCATTTTTGACATCCATCTGATGAAGGGGCCAATTACTGGAAGCAGCAAGGGCGAGAATTGTACGAACAGTAGTCATTTTAGCCACTGGAGCAAAGGTCTCTTCATAATTGACACCATACTCCTGATTATTCCCAAGAGCAACAAGCCGAGCCTTGTAACGATCCAAACTTCCATCCGATCGAACTTTGACCGAGTAAACCCATTTGCAACCCAGAGGTACAATAGTAGGAGGACAGGGCTCAATATCCCAAGTGTGATTGGCCTCTAGAGCGGCAATTTCTTCCTGCATAGCTTGTCGCCAACAATCATGCTTGGCAGCATGTGAGTAGCAAGTAGGGATATCAAAATTGGCCAATGTAGCAGTAAGAGCTGAAATCGAATTTCCAGAATTGGAAGAAGGAAATCCATACCTATCCGGGGTGACAGACACTCGAGAAGAGCGACGCACAATAGGCGCTGGAGGTGCTGCTACTGGTTGAATCTGGTGCGTGGTAGGATCAGATATCGGGTGAGCCATCGGAAGAGACTGTGGGCGGGAGCGTCTTGTATACACAATACCTGGTTTAAATCGAGAACGGACAGGCTGAAGATCTGCGAACTGCTCCTCAAAGGAGGGAAGAACCACAGTGGAAGAGGATGGCACAGAGGACACAGGAAAGAAATATTGATTTTCAAAGAAAATAACATTCCTAGAAATGCGAGTACGATGTAAAGTAGGATCATAACAAACAAATCCCTTTTGACATACATTATATCCCAAGAAAGCACATCGAACAGATTGAGCAGATAATTTATGTCGCTCATGAGGAGGTAAATGAACAAAACAAACACAACCAAAAGTACGAAGGTTATCATAACTAGGTTGCTTAGCAAATAAGCGGAAATAGGGAGACTCCATATGTAGGACTTGAGAAGGTAAACGATTAATCAAGTGAGTAGCAGTTTTCATAGCCTCTACCCAAAACATGGATGGAACAGATGATTCTAACAAGAGAGTACGTACCACATCTAGGAGATGACGATTTTTGCGTTCGGCTACTCCATTTTGTTGAGGAGTAGAGGGACATGAACGTTGATGAAGAATACCTTTAGAAGCCAAGAAAGCCTGAAACTCAGTAGACAAATATTCACCACCAGAATCGGTGCGTAATGTCTTAATAGAAGCAGAAAATTGATTGGCAACATACGCGAAAAACTCAGTGAAAGTACGAAAGACCTCAGATTTAGAGCGAAGAAAATAGACCCAAGTAAATCTGCTATGATCATCAATGAAAGTCACATAGTATTTAAATTTTTCATGTGAATTCACCGGGGAAGGACCCCAAACATCACTATGGATAAGATCAAAACAGTGTGATGCCCGACTAGCATGCAAAGGGAAGGGAAGAATTTTGCTTTTACCAAGTTTGCAAGCAGCACACTCAAGAGATGAAGAAGAATGGTCTTTATTACCAAGTAAACCAGAGTTCAATACATGAGATAAGATTTGAGTATTGGGATGACCTAAACGACGATGCCACACCATACTAAGATCTGAAACATTATTACAAGCAAAAGACGTAATAAAAGAAACTGGAGAGAAAGCTGGAACAGGCAAAAATAGTGGAAACAAGCGCCCCACTTTAGGTCCCTTCGCGATCGGCTCCCCCGTTACCTGGTCCTGCACAACACAACCATCACCAGAAAATTTAACATCATAATTGTTTTCAACTAATTGGCCAACAGAAATAAGATTCGTGGAAAGCTGAGGAGCAAGAAACACATCAGTGAGCGCAGAAGAGGCATCTCCGACAGCAGCTATTGGCAAAGAACTGCCATTGGCAGTCTGAATTACAGATTGACCATCATAGGGCCGAACATGACACAAAGTGGTGGGATGAGGAGTCATGTGATTAGAGGCTGCCGAGTCCACGTACCAGAGTTTAGTAGAATGGTTACCTTGGAACCCCATGGCTGATAAGGCTGAAACTAGAATCTGTTGCACCATTGCTGGAGTGCAGTAATCGGGTGCAGGAGAGGCAGGAACAGAGGACGCATCGGAAGAAGAGATAAGTGCGGCAGAAGTCGTGACCTGAGGAACAAGAACCGAAGCCTGAAATGCTTGGGTCGAACGATTCTGGGGTCGAATACGACATTCTTTAATAATGTGACCCTTCTTCTTGCAATAAGAGCAGAATTTTTTAGGACAATTAGCAGCAATATGTCCATATTCCTTGCAGCAGAAACACTGCAAGTTTCGAGATTGCATAGGTGGTCCACGTCCGTGGGCAGAAAAAGCCACAGTTGCTGGCCCAGAATTGCCATGAGATTGCTCCAGAATAGCTTGAGTACTAAGACGTTGTTCTTCACGAAGTAACTCACCAAAACAAACATCAAGAGAAGGAACAGGAGATCGATTCAGTAACGCGGAGCGAACAGATTCATATTCCGGACGGAGTTTCATAAGAAACTGATCACGCTGGGTAGTTGCATGAAGAGTCTGAATAGTAGAAAGAGCGGCAACAGGAACATCCGCGGTAACCAAGGCAGCATATTCATGCCAAAGAGTCAGAAAGGCCGAGTAATAATCCTGGATGGAAAGACTACCATGTTGAAACATGGCAATGGCATGTTCTAACTGAAAATGACAAGCAGCATTATCCTGAAGATAGACCTTCTTCAAGTAAACCCACATGGATTGAGCAGATCGATGAGGCCGCAAGTTGGTGACAATATGGGACTCCACTGAACCAAGAATCCAAGACATGATGCTTGCATCAAGCACAGCCCATGAAGGAGAAGACCCGTCAGCCTTAGGTTTGTTAGAAGTGGATGATTGTTCAACATCTGTGCCATCAATATGACTCCAAAGAGCTTTACCCTTGAGAAACAATTCAAACTGGAATGCCCAGGTAGAATAATTGGTACCTGTAAACTTAACACACACAGGTGCAGAATCCATAGAAAATAAAGAGAACCGGATTGTGCTGTAACGTAGAGAGGTCGAGAAAAAAAACAAACCAAAGGAGAGAAACAAACTGCACCAGTACCCAGAAACTGCCGAGAAGACCACCAATACCTCAAACAGAGGCTGCCGAAAACACCAAGACAAGCTGCAGAATGCTGTTCCGAGAGAGCTAGGCGGAGAGGATTGTGCTGAGAAGAACAGACCACTGTTCCGAGAGTACCCAAGCCAGCGAAACACCAGAACCACCAAGAGAAGGCTGCGCCGACACCACAGGACCACACAGACTTGACTAAGAGACGCAGAACAGCACCAACGAAGAGAAACAAGGTCGCGGGTACACCACAGACTTGACCTAAATGCACCAGCAGCACCGAAACACCACAGACTTGACCGAAAAACACCAGTAGCACGTATGAAACCGAGAAGAGAAAAAAAATTACGAGGAAAAAAAATTAGCTACTGTGCTCTGATACCATGACAAAATATGACAAACTATGAAATATGATTTGAATTGAATTGAATTGCCATTGGCTTTGGGTTCTGTATATTATATAGTCTTTATAAGGGTGCTATACATGGAAAGGAAAATATATGCTAACTGTACAGAATAATAGATGGAAAAATAAGGAAACAATCGTGGCTATAATAAGAGAAGTTTGGGCAGCAAGTTTGGACAGCTGTAAGTGTGGACAGCAAGTAGTTTGGGCAGTAAGTTTGGACAGTTGTAAGTGTGGATAGCAAGTTTGGACAGCTGTGCTATCCATTGACACCGTCGACGTGCTCGAGTGTGCTAGTGTCTTCGGTCAGTGCGCCTTCTTCATCGGTGTTCATCCGCGAGTCTGCCGCCGAGGGGCTCGATGTCGGGGCAAAGGTTTCTGGAGATTCGCCTACGAATGGTTCCACTCCTACCGGTGATGGGTTTGGCGACGGCAATGGGTCTGATGATGTAGCTTTGATGCTGGTCCCTGTTTCTCCTTTCCCCTCTGCGGAGGATTTTCCGGCGGGCTTTCTGAGCAGGGACTGGGAGGATTTATTCTCTTCGACACCTGCTGAACGCTTGGGTGTTTCTCTCAAAGAGGTCTTTGCAGTTCCTTGGGAGGTGGATGAGCCGGTGAGCCCTCCTTGCAGGGATAATGAGGTTACTTCATCTGGGGTGGAGGATAATCAAGTGGATGAGCCGGTGTGCCCTTCTGCACCGGCGAAAAGTTTGATTCGGCGTGTGTTCTTTGGTCCGAGAGCTGCTCCTCCATCTCTGGTGGTGTTGAAGGAGGTATCACCGGTGCGCAAGGGGAAGGATCCTATTCCGGAGGTTGGGTCTAGTTCTGTTGCTGCTGTCCTGCCCTCGTCGCAGGTCAGCTCATCTTCCGATGGGGCTGCAGTGAAGGAGACTAGGAGGGAAAGTGGTTCTCCCACTAATTCCTTTGTTTCATTGTCACAATTGTGGTATACCCGGAGGGTGAAGGATAAGGTCGCTAAACAGCTGTATAAAAACAAGGATTTGATTGTGGAGGTTGTGGGTGTTATTCTTGTGGTCGGGGAGGATCGGGTGGCTTAACGCTTTGAACCTCGCTCCTGTTTTGGGGTTGACTTGGGGAGGTGAAGACAAGAAACTTCGAGATCTTGTCGAAGCTACTGTTCCTAAGGTTAAGGGGATGAGAGAGCTCAAAAATTTGGACTGCACCATCTCTCCGGTGAAAGGCTAGCGGCGACGGGGTTGGTCGGGATCGAAGAATGCGTTTTCGTTCCCTCCGGAGGTGCACTAGGGCTGCTGTTAGGGTGTTGTTTAGGTCCTTTGCTGCTTTTGGGTTGTTTCGGGTTTTCTTTTTGGGTTCCTTTGTATACTCTTTGTGTACTTAGAGGCGCATTTGTGCATTCCTTGGGTTGTTGGTTTGGGTTTCCTTTGTATACTTGAGGCGCTCTGCGTTCTTGTTCTTGTGTACTTAGAGGCGCTTTGCTCTTCTTCTTTTTTTTTGTATATAATACTCTACTTATCAAAAAAAATAAATTGACTAAGGATGGCTTGTCTGATCCATCTTATATTTGGCTTTTGGTTTTCCTATGTTTTTGGTTTTTGGGTCTTTTTTTCTTGTTAGGCTTGTTGATTAGCTGGATACCATGTAATTGCTTTTGCATTTGCAGACAATAGAATGGTAATAAGTTGTTTTACCTGAAGCTGATTGGACTTGAATTGTGTAACTTCTATGGGGATTTGACTGGTAAAAAAATAATGGTTCTGCAACTGAATTTGCCACATCCCTCTGATAAGGGTTTTTTTTTTTTTCCAATACACTGTTCCTGCATTGCCTTAAACCCTTTCTTTATTTAAAAAAAGGTTTTTATTTTTTTTAATTAAGGTTATTTAATGGTTTACCAAATTTGTATATTTGAATGGTTTAAGGTGAATATTTCATTTTATTGAGAAACTGCTGTTGGGTTTTACAGGATTGAGGAAAGAGATCTATTGAAACAACTGGTGGATCAAGCTTTGGCATGCAGAACTTGCTTGACAGAAATTCTTGATTTTGCTTTAGCTTATTTTGATAAAGATCTTGGCATTGTTTCTGAAAAGCTAACTATTGCTGTTAAGGTACTTGTTGAGACTTGCACCATTTGCTGTTGATATATTAAGCTGTAGATGCATTGGGTTGTAGTATTGTCCTCCATTAATGAGAACCTGGACCTAGATCTCTCTTTCTCCCCCCACCCCCCTCCCTGGTGGGGCATGGATTTGATATTTCCTCGATGCATAATTGATTTTAATTTTTTAATTTTCTGTGAGAAAACCGCAATATCCTAAAATCTATATATTCTTACTCATTTGAAGTGGTTTTGTTACACAGGCGATTGAAGTGGCAGGTCTGTATGATCATCAAGGTAATTGCAACCTTGATCTGGCATTTGCAAGATACTCGTGGAGATTCAAAGTCAATAGATTATTAGAGGGTTTACAAAAGCCCACGATCCAACAGATTCAGCAGCATTTGAAAGAGGTATGTTTTATTGACTACTTGGCTTTTGGTAGTATTCTACATTCTTAAGATGGGTTATTCGATGTAGAATTCTCCAGAGTTTTCACATGAGTGGTATTTATCGAAGTGGGTAGAATGGAGCAGATTCAGTTTAAGCCTACAGGTAGTTGGTATAGGCAGTCAATCCAAGCGAATCCTTTATGTATTAGTTCTTATATAGCTCTCAGTAATCCTTCAGCATCCATTGTGCAGATGCTCAAGCTATTACTACAAGATGTTATTGGTTTGTTTTTCAGTTTGTTAAAAGAGAATTTGCTGTAACAGCGTTCCTGTGAAAATGAAATATGGTTAACATTCTTAATATATACTTCTTCATTGAAAGGACTGCCTGTCTATTATTGGCTTATCTGGGACAAATAGTTGCTACCTAATCAATCAATTCTTTCCCTCCCTCCCACAAGGGACACATTTCTTTCAAATTTCAGTTCTGTATTGGACAAAACACTAGTTGACATTGGCAACAGATGAGCTAGTTTGAAAGAACAAAAATGAACCTGTAGTGTTAGTACCCTAATATATATTCCTCAAGCACAAGCTTTGTCAGAGAAGATGCTTTCTGGCATGTGAGGAATACTTCTTTGATTATTTACATATATGCATATATAAACTCGATCAATAATGTGTGGCAGGGTCTGGCTATGAACATTCCACCTGAAGATTACTACAGGCAAAGACTGACAGAAGCAAAGCGAATTGCCTTGCTATGGGCAGAACATGCCAAGAAGGTCTAGAAATTGCTGATTCTCTCTCTCACTCTCTCTCTCTCTCTTTCTCTCACTGGCTCTTTTGTTTTATGTACAGGTTGCAGCGGATTCTGGAGCTCTCAGCTTGGATAAAGTTTTTGAACTTATTATGGAAGGTGAAAGTTTGCCCGTTTATGTTGAGAAGGAAATTAAGGTAAAGAGATAATTGTTTTTGTGTTATGCAGAGAAGGAAATTAAGGTTAAGAGATGTTTTTCTTGGCATTTCATTGATCAGCTACCGTTTGGTGGTTGCAGTTACTAAGAGCTCGAAGTACACTTTATTGCATTTGTCGAAAGCCGTATGATCAGAGAAAAATGATTGCTTGCGATCAGTGTGATGAATGGTACCATTTTGATTGCATTAAATTGCGATCCCCACCAAAGGTCTACATCTGTCCTGCGTGTAATCCTCAAACAGAAGACTTATCTACAACACCATCAGTGGATCATGATAGGTAAGTTACAAGATAAAATTCCTTTTTTGAAAATTGTAATTGCATCAGCATATCTTTTATTTTTGCTGTATGGTTGTGGGTTTGGGAATGTAAATTAGTCAATATAACACAAAATGCAGAGTTTATGGAATATGAATGCGTTCCAAACAAGCATTTAAAGCACATCTTATCAAATGATAGGATTTTGGGAAAAATACATTTTACCTCCCTAAACTATCCACCAATTTGCATTTTAAACCCCAATGTTTAAAAGGTGACACTTTGCCTCTCCAAAGTATCTATAACATTAACACTTGACCCCATGAAGTGTACTTTATCCCCTCAAGTATTTTGAGTTGACACTTTAACCCCAAAACTTAGGGGGTAAAGTGTCAACTCATGGGGGGTAAAGTGTCAATTCAAAATACTTCATAAGGGTAAAGTGTACTTCATGGGGTCAAATGTCAATGTTAAATACTTTTAGGGGGTAAAATGTCACATTTTAAACATTAGGGTTAAAAGTGCAAATAGGTGAATAGTTGATGGGGGTAAAGTGTATTTTCCCCTAGAATTTTTCGTTAAATGAATAAAATTGTGAGGAAAGAGTTGGGGGTTATAAAATCTTGCCAGGGGGTTTTTGATTCTGTTGGTGACAGAGTATTACCAGATTTTTTTAAAAAAAAAATAAAATGAATGAGTTATTTGTTACTTCTATCATCAATTGGAAGCATAATATCATTTTTAGTATTTGCACGTTCTCTCCTATTTTTAGTAACTAGTTCGTTCTTGATGCTTTGACAGATCAATCTGTGCCACATTGGCAGAGCCTGAAACACCTCCTCTTAAGCATACGAGGTTGATAAAGAAAACAACAAAAGCTGAGTCTAGTCCAAGGGAAAAGGTGCAGCCAATTACAGATCATAATAATAGTTTGGGCATTGGGATTGAACGGATACGGTGGCATAATCAGAAGCCTTTCAGAAGAGCAGCTAAAAAACGTGCTGAGGTTACCAGTCTCTCTCCATTTTTCCACTCACAACAATAAAAATGGAAATAGATAGTTATCAATCATTTAATTTATTCAATTGATTCTTATGATTTTAGCCCAGTTATCTGTTTTCAGCCCCTTAAGAAATAATAAGGATACTTTCATATTTATACGCGCTCATCTGCGCGTGAAAATTTTGAGATCCTACAGTTTGAAATTAAATTAACTTTCCTGTTTTAGTCTTCCTTTTTCCTTTGATATGGTTAGTTGGTAAGCTGAAAAGATGTATGTTCGACGTTGCTGTTCTCTCTCTCTCTCTCTCTTGGGCGTGTGAATGTCCTGTGATGTTTTAACCTCTCTGGCATCAGCTGAAGCTCCTTTTCTCACTTGGAATATTACTATACTGTAGTAAGTGATCAGCAAGAGAAGCCAATCCTAGACAAGGCCCCAGTGCAAGAGTTGGCCTCGGTGGAAATGTTGGTTGTCTGCATCCTCTACCTGTTCCTTTCGACTTGCAAATAACTAGTGTGATGGTCGTTGGTTTTCATTCATACCATATATCAGTTTTAGTGCCTGTTAAGGGGGCAGGCTTGGGATAAGCCGTAAACTCTTACATCCTGGGTTCGATTCCACATTAGGGGTTTTCCTAATACATGGTTTTGGTGGGTGGGGTCGTGTATCTAGGGTTTACTTTCCAAGAAGAGGTTCGAAGGGTCCTACCTTGGTGAGATTCCACGTCATTAAAAAAAAAAACAGCTTCATCATTCTCTTCTCTTGTCTCTAAGCAACTTCAAATTTGCAGTTGAAAAAGGTGATTGAAACTAGTTGTCTATGGAAAGCAAGTGCTCCATAAGTTTTGGAAGAGGGTCACCCTTAAAAAGGCGTTTGTTAGACTGTTGTATGCTCTCTTAGTTCAACTGTCATGGGCTGATACACTTTTTGCTGCATTGGAATTCATCATTACTTGGTTCTACAAATTATATTCTGGAGTAACCTGAAACATCTAATGCAGTAATCAGTGATTACAGAAATTTTGCCGGTTACATTGCTCATCCTTGGGATTGCGGCTTTTTGTCAACCAGTGTATCATGTGGGAGAAGGGTTGCATATGTCATAGTTGTAAGCCTTGTTTCATGTGGCATGCAATCTCTTTGAAATTATTGCTTGCTCCAGAAGTAATGGAATCTTCTCAATTTCAAGTGAAATGTAGAGAAATCATATCGTGTTTTAGATTTTGTTTTGTTGCATCTAAAGGTGAATATAGGGCTGGTTCATTTAAAATTTAAAATTACATAGCAATATATTTCATCATGCAACAACATATACATAATTAGATCTATAAAATCTATTTTGGACCACAATGGTTCTTTCTATATCAAGAGAAATGGAGAGAGGGTCTTTATCTTTGCTGAAAAGATAGAAGTCAAGATGAGATATCCCATGACCTATGAAGCCATCTATTTTAGTTGGCGCAATGTGAATTTCAATTTCAATCCAAGTGATTTCCAAAATTGATAAATCAAGGATCTTAATTTTTTGTTTTGGGTGAGTCAAGAAAAATACTCATCTTGGGGAGGGTGGGGAAATGAGATTTTTATTAAAACTAGGGGAAACATTACTTTGGACCCCGAACTACTATCCTTTTTGACATGTCTCTCTCAAACTTCAAAACTTCTCATTTTAGACTCTTGAACTTTCAATTTTTATCACTTTGGACCCCTCCGTCAATTTTTGCCGTTAAAACTCTTAAAAAGACAAAATTACTCTTTAATTTTCTTTTTATTAAAAAAGAAAAAAAAGAAAAAAGAAAAAAGAAAAAAGAAAAAAGAAAAAAGAAAAAAGAAAAAAGGAAGGTTACAAGGTGGCCCAACCGTAGGTCACCTTGTGATTTTTTTTTTAAAAAAATTTAATTTGAAATTTTATAAGAAAGTTAGAGGTATAAAAGTCATTGTTTAACTTTTAACGTTTAAAATCTAACGGAGAGATCCAAAGTGAGGATTTTAAAGTTTGAGAGATGCATATCAAAAGGTATAATAGTTTAAGGGTTCAAAGTGAAGTTTCCTTTTAAAATTATTTACACTTTTTTTAATGCGAATTGTTTTATAATATTTTGTGAAAAATGTTTTATTTTGGCAATTTTTTTTATCCCTCCAATTTTAAAACATTTGTATATGAAAGGCCACCAACACCAAGCATGGTGGGAGTATATCATTAGAGGAATGTTTTGCAAAGATTACAGCTCGTACATTTTCACTCGGCCTAAAACAACTATCAATACAAAGAGATTTCTTGGGGTGTGATCTAGGCAAGAGATTCTTTGGGGATATAGTGCTAATCATTTTACTCTAAATGAATTTAAAAGTTGGCTATCTCACATTCTCCTACTAGAAAAAAGATATTCCTTTAATGCTTTGAAGTTGCAATATAACCAACATTTCAATTATGTCTTTCAACTCTTTGACTTAGCATCTAGATCGTGGGATGCATCGTAAAGCACCTGAAGATTTTGTCAAGGTTCTCACAGATTTCGCATCTGTAACTATGAAATCTTGTTCGCGACTATAGCCTGGTTTTGTCCTACCAGAATCTGATTGAACGAAAGATGCTCCATTTTCAAAAACATCATTCACAGAGAAAAATTTCCATGAGCCAGTTTTCGCATCGCTGCTCTTTCTCCATGTTACCTGTTTCAACAATTTTGTTACATAAATAGATATATGTTAGAAACATTCATGTGAGTAGCATAGTGATCGAAGGGTTAAATCCCATACCTTCTATAAAAATAACATAATAATCATAATATGTGAGCAGCCACAGCAACAAATAGTTGTAATATTTTATGAAACTTATAACAAATTAGTGTTATGCGAGGGATGGAGCTAAAGGCCAAGGTACGTGGCGGTCCATGAATTCTCGTTTGGTTTTGAAAAGTTTCTTTTATCCAATAAGTCATGAACTATGTAGAATTATTAATGATTTGAATGAATTAAGTAAAAAGTATAGGCTGACCCTAGGCTTGCCCCTGGTTCGTCTAGCTATACTTAAAATAATAATAATAATAAATGAGAAGCCCCTTGGAGGTCGGGCCCTTTGGGATCCATTCTAGTTAGGTATACCCAGATACACAACCCTACCTACAAGATTTGTGTATCAGGTAGTTGAAGAAACTTGAATATTACACCAAATGAACGACCACTTGACTTAACCTTCGCAGGCTCTAGCTATATATAACTTATATGATCAGAAGTTTCTAAAGCTATCAAATATTCAAAATGTCTTATATTACTTAGTGTTGTACCTCTTTTGTGTGTGTGTGTGTGTAGTGAATGTGTGCATTCTTATTAGTGAAAAGATCAAATGATAACGGAAGTATGTGATTACCTCCTTGTTCCCTGATTTTGGTGCAATAAATAGGTTGGCTTGACTCTTGACGCTAGGAGTCATGCTCCCCCCAATGGCGTACTGCATCCAGCCTTGGTAAAGGTTGTTCACCACATGAGCATATCCATAGCGGATCCTGCAAATTAAGGTTTTTTTGTGGATAAGGCATGTATTATATATATATATATATATATATATATATATAT